>JAJTUV010003306.1:0-83167 GCA_021653895.1 Mastomys natalensis | reverse complement strand
AAATTTATGCTGAAATAAAATATATCAATATTATTAATGGCTTTTAGTATTAATTTCAGTGATAGATAACAAATTTAACAAAATATATTCTGGAGTGAAATTTGAAAGAATATACTAAAATCACAGTATGTAATGACTGCCAGTTATTATTCTTTTAAATTGATGATATTAGTATTGTTTTAAATATATTCTTGCAGAATGCCTTTTAACAAAGCATTAATCTTTGCTTTAATCTATTCCTAACATATGTGTCCAGTTGACCTAAGGAAATATATGTCAAAAAATTTTAGAAAACTATAATTAACATTGACATATAACCTAATTAATAAAAACATTTTACTAATTATTGGTTTTATTATGCAAATTATTACTAAATCATTGTAAGTTTCATGTATACATTATAATTATTATACTTGTCTTATGAAACCTTACATTACTTCCTTGAATATGGACATAAGACTATATTGTGTCAAACAAATGTCTATTTTCATGTTAATAATTATTTTACAAACTAATTTAACAGCTTCCACAAAGTCAACATTTAGGCTCTGTAAATACTTAACACATTCTTGTTTATGCCACTAGTATATAGACTTTTTCAAATCTTTTAAAGGCAAACTCAAATTAAATAGGACACATTCATTCAACAGAACATCAAATACTTAGTTTTGCTTCAGAAAGTATAAAGTTATACTTTCCTAAAACCCAATAACATGGTAAGGCACATTTCTATTCAATAATTGTATTAAGATTTAGCAACTAAAAATACAGAATAATATGAATATATCCTAAAATTCTCAAATGTCTGCATTTTAATAATAAAAGTTATATAAAACAGTGAGATACTAAACATTTTAGTTTTTAAAATATTATATGTGTTGCTGTAAATCTCCTACCCAAATAAGACCAGTAAAGGAAACTCAACTCAATAATTATGGTATAAATTGCATGCCTAGATTGGAAAGATTTACCATTACACTACTCTAATCCCCAGCTATGAGATCCCTTATAACTTGTGGTTTATCCAAGCCACTTGCTTGTCCTTCGCCTCTGGCTCCTCTGTTTCCGGCTTCCTATTCCTTCACCTTCCTCCTCGACTTCCTTCTCCTGTCGACTTCCTTCTACCTCTTATATCGAATTCCTCTTCTTCTCTCCTCCCATAATCCTTTTTCTCCATTCTACTGCCCAATCACTGGCTCTAGCCTTTATTTTACACGTTTAATTGGATAGAAGGTCCACAAGACGTCACCTGTGTACAGGTTCAATCATTCTCTGCAGCCCCTCCCAGGAAAGTGGAACTAGGATCAAAATACAAGGCTGGAGCTATCCACAACATATAAGTATAGATACAATTTTGGAGAAAAAATATTATCACAGTTAAAATACATTTGTATAATAAAAGAAAAATGTTAATATAACTAGAATATTAAATTTAAAATAAAATCTTCAACTTGGATGTAAGAAATCAATTCTTAACACTGCATTAAACCACATCTCATATCTAATATTTACATATTGTGTAAATTGCATTTTAATTACTTCTATTGAAAGTATTTAAGTTTTAAGATGATTATATTTTTATCAGGTACCTAGTGATAATTGAATTAATTAAAGGAAATCACTACTAGAACTGTAATGTTTTAAAAGCATGAATTTTTACATATCAATTACACTTTCAGTTTTCAAAATCAGTGACTAAAATGCTAGAAATTAAAGTCAATCCCCAGAGAAAAAGAAATAGTACAATTATGGGAAATGTTAATTCTTTAAGTAATTTTGAATTATTGTATTAAATATCTTATATAGAGTGTTCATGTCACTATAGACTGTCTTTAATTTCACCAATTTAATTCTGTATGAACTTATGAGGTAGGAAAAAGAGATACTTTTCATTTTTAAGGTATATTTAATGCACAAATGAAAGCAAATGTAATCCATTGTCCATATGGCAGGGAACATGATAGCACATAGGCAGACATGGAAGCCTTTTTCATCTTGATGTATAGGTAACAGGAAGAAAGAGAAGCAACCACTGTGCCCACCTTGGACTTTTGAAACCTTAAGGCCCTCCCTAATGACAAATTTCCTCCAAAAAGGACACATATCTTACTCCGAATCCTTTCAAATAATGCCATTTCCCTGATGACCAACCCATTTCTTATATCCTTGACTGTAAAGCCAAAATCATGTGACCAAAACAGCCAAGTCCTGCTGTCAAAACTTGGCTTCTTCCTTCAAATACATTTTTACTAGCTTTCTATTTTTGATAGCTTCCTGTAGTGACATTTTTGAGAATTCTGCAATTTTGGTTTCTTTGAGAAAACACAGAAAGGTTCTAAGAATGTGCACTCATTTTAATTGCAAGGGAAGAAATGTAGAGCTGCTTTGGATGGTCTGCAGCAATTGACCATGTGCCTCATGCTCTTGCAGAAGCATGGTTTTGCCAGCTGCAGATAGCTTCTCTGAGATTGTGTGACATTTGGAATTCTGGGCAATTTTCAAAATATGTATATATGCAAGGGACCCAAGTGACTCAAGTGACCTAAGTGGTGGTGAGTGGTTCTTGGTCATTTAGAGGTTAGTGATTGATTTCTAGCAGCCATAGTCAAAGAAGTAACAAAAGAAAGAATATTAGATTCAGGGGTGCTCTTGCTCTTTCTCTGTATCTCTGTATCTCTGTATCTCTCTCTCTCTCTCTCTCTCTATATATATATATATATATATATATATATATATATGCAAATATATTCTCTCCATTCTATCCTTGTTTTTCTTTTTTTTTCCTGTCTAGTGTTAGGGAATGAAAGTGGGGAGATAAAGGGTGGGAAAAAGGGTAACCCACAAAGCAGCGAAGTCCAGCTATAGTTTGCTTCACTGCTTAAGATTTTGTTTAATTCCTTTCTACAAGTTTGCAAGATTGAAGATTAGTTGGGTGGGATTTTATATTGAGGTCATGCATGACTCCATTTATTCCATTTAGCATAAGGTTTTACTTTAATCTTTTTATCTTCTTGAACAATGGACTTAGCTCCACTGTATGTCTGTCCTATTCATCATTTTCTCCTCAAACTACAAATTTTGTAATTTTCCTTGCTCACCTTCCTACTATTCATTATAGATCTGCATAAGAGTCACCACTAATATCCACATGATACAGTCACACTAAGCTCTCTAGAAAGTCTTCTCTACCAACATTATTAATCCAAAACTCTATAGCCTCAGGAGGATTTTTTTGGATAATGGCAGAAAGCAGTCACATTCTTCTCAAAATATCACAAGAATTGTTTCTAGGCTACTCATGAATATTCTTCCCCACAAAATCCACTTGAATTGAACTTACCCTCTTCAAATTGTCCCCTGTATCATTTTCCATATTCCTACAATTATGGCCCATTAAGCTGCTTAAAGTGTTCAAATGCTTTCCTAATCCAAAATCTCAAAATCCACATTCATCCAACAAGGAGCATGGCCAGGCCTGTCACAACAATAACCCACTCCCTAGTACCAACTTCTGTATTATTCAGTGCTCAAATGATATGAAGAGACAGCATGACCATGCAACTCTTACAAAAGAAATAATTTAGTGGTAACTTGCTTCTAGTTTCAGAGGTTTAGTCAATTATTCTCATGTCAGGGATCATGACATACTCACGCAGACACTATATCTGAGAGTCCTAAATACATATCTGAAGACAGCAGAAGGAGAGAGCCAGACACTGAACCTGGCTTGAGATTTTGAATCTTTAAGCCCTATCCCAGTGACACAGTTCCTTCAAGATGTCACATTCATAATCATTTCAAATAGTGCCATTTCCTAATGACCACTCATTCAGGTCTATGAACCTATGGAGGCTAGTATCTTTCAAACCACAAGTACATTTAATTATGTGGTATACATATGAATTAATTTTTATTTTATGTATGTGAATGTGTTTTTTCCATGTATGTATTTGTAACCATGCATAATTCTGGTGCTTGTGCAGACCAAAATAGCTCATTTTATTCCCTAGGATTGGTACTAAATATGGTTGTGAACCTTCAAATGAGTGCATGAAACCAAGCCAAGGTCTCTTGCAAGAGCACCAAGTGGTCTTAACACCTAAGCCATTTTTTCCAGCCTCCTGAATTGGTGTTTTATTTATTCTACCTGATTCTCCTACTCTGAGTGGTAGCCGGAGTTATTGACCCAAGAGAAGGCTGACCATAAATAATACACTCCATAAAAAGTGAAATGTGCATATATATATATATATATATGTGTGTGTGTGTGTGTGTGTGTGTGTATCATAATTTAGAAACAAAAGGCATAAAAAAAGATAACATGGCTCTGTAAAATGTTGATACTTTCTCAGCACACAAATCCAAAGACTCTGAAATGCTGAAAATATCAGGCAAAAAGTCTGAATATTTTCTGTCAAAAATAATCAAGAAATTAAATAGGAAGTCTTATAAAATGGAGATTAAGTATGTAGTCATCAGAAACATATATGAGAAACAAATCAAGAAAACTAAAACAAACCACAAACTAATTTGGAAAATAATATAAGTGATAATAGTAAACAGATTGCAAAAGCCCACAACTGGAAAGAGCCATGGTAGAATGAGTCATTAATATATTAGGTTAAGAATAAGAAATAATATGAAAGAGTGAGGATAACAGTGATAATTTATTAGATTAAAACAGCAATGAAGAAAAACTAAGCATTCATAACCCCAAATTTTAAGAGTTTATGAAAATAATCATCAGATCATACCTTGATATCCATGGGTATACACAATGGAGTTCAGTAATACATTAAAGATAATGATAAACAGTTCAGTAAAAGAAAATTCTTATTTTTAAAATATAAGAAACTGCATAGAGATTCATGTACAAAATACATTTCCCCTATTTTTGAGAACTTCATAATTTTCTATAATATAATATGATCATATCTACCTCTTCTATTTCATCCCTTCATATAATCTCAGTACACTTTCAACCAGATTTCCATCTTTTTAAACTGTGTTCTAACTCACTAAGTCAAATTAGTGCTACTCTTTTGTGTGTGTGTGTGTGTGTGTGTGTGTGTGTATATATATATATATATATATATATATATATATATATATATACTTGAGAATTGGTGACCAAATAGTGGCCATATCCTGAAGATTAATTTTTTTTCTTCCACAGCAACTAATCAACTGATCCCCAGAATAAGATAAAGTCTGAAGATAATCAACTCTATGCTAGGAATTTAGGTCATTTAATATTTTATGACTTATATGCAGGCTATCATAGCTGTCATTAATATATAAGTTTAACAGTCACACTGTGCTGAAAAGGTGGAATTTCAAGTCATCCTCTCTTCCTGCATATTCCTTAAGCCTTAGTGGTAGTTGTTTGCAGATACAGATTTCCTGTTTAAGGCTGATCACCCGTTCTTTTATTCTCAGCACTTTGATGAGTTATGCAACTATTGATTACTGTTAACTGCAAAAAAGATTTTCTGACCAATACTGAACGCTGCTCAGGTCTACAAATGAAAACATAAAAAAATTATAACACAGTTTATAAATGTGACTGACCATTCATTGAAATAAAAATAGTATGTTCTAGACTAAGGCATATTACCTCCCAGATCATGGACTTTTGATCTGGAATATAGTATCAAGCATAAAATTATCTTCTGTAGAGAAAGTCTCAAAACTAGCACAAATGAAGCTAGTTAACCGATAAATGTCATACCATTATTATAACATTAGATATATATTGCCTGGGTATTCAGTACCATAGCACATGGAGTCCAGTGTTAGGTAAGATCATTCTTATCATTTCTTGCCCAGAGCCTTCCATAGCACCATATAAAAGTCAACCAGCAGGGAGGGAGTCTCCAAGTTGTTTTCAAATGATGTCTTTATATCCTGTAGCTAAAATGTATCACATCTTCATCAATGGGGTCTTATTCTTAGTTATGGTCATTAATAAATGACAATGATAATAGCTTGTTTTATTTTTGTTTTTGTTTCTGTTTCTATTTTGAAGGAGACCTCTAGGGACTCCAACAATAACAATAGTTAAACATCCCATAACAAGAACTGCAACTTTCATTTAATACCCCATGACTTCTGGGAACAACATTGTTCATCAATGTAGGTTAATTCCCTTTAATTCCCTTCAACCTAAGTTGTATTTCAAAATTAGCTTACTAATTTGTAGGTATCCATAAGTCTTTTTCATAGATCTTTAGATTGGGTTAACCTCCCTTGTCCTGATACCTGATAGCCATGTGCTCCTTTGATTCTTTCATCCTCTGAATTTCTTTTCTTCCTTTTCACTTATGTTCTACTATCCCTTACACACACACCACACCCCCCCCCCACATATCTATCTATCTATCTATCTATCTATCTATCTATCTATCTATCTATATGTTTTTAAGTATTATGGGTAGATATTAGGCTACCATTTGACTTTTTATACCTCCTTTCCTTCCTTTTCTAATCACCTTCCATTCTAATCACCCTCTAATTTTCCAATATTTCCACATTACTCCCTGTTTAAGCCTTTCAGCCATAATATTCTACCATATTATCATTGTTTTTTCCAATCATCTACTACATTCTCTCTAATGTGTATCTCAAAACACCCCTTTCTAGTTCCCTGTCATTGACTTTTGCTCCAAGTAAGATACATAAAAGAATATATTTGAAACTAGAACATGAATATAAGAGAAAAATGATTAGTTTATATAAAAAGATTCAGAACACCAAATCATAGCAAGAAAAGAACATGTCTGTAGTCTCCTTGACAGCAGGTCCTTGCGAGAACAGAGAGGTCCCAGTCACACTGGGTCTCTTTCAGGGACTGAGCAAGATGGTGAGTGTCTATGGACCAATAGAAGCACACCAGGCTGGGAGTCTTATAAAAGCAGGAACTCAACTTTATTGCATCAACCTCTCACTTATATAAACATGGAGCATAGGGAAGGGGATTTTTGGTGGGGTGAGATGACATAGGAGGCAGGGAAAGGTGACAGAGGGTATGGGGTGACTCACAGGGCCAATGGCAAAGCTCTACATTAGCAATGGCAATGCAGAGGCAGGGCCAAACAGGTCTTGCTGAGTCACCCCAAAACAGAAGTGACTGAGGCAGGTCTCAAAACTTGATCCAGGATTGGCTTTGTCCCCAAGGCCCAAACCAGGGCCTAAATGGGGCCCAACACATCTCTATGAGAAACTGACTTCAAAATTCTGATATATATTGTCTGGTTAGATTAAAATATGGAAACCAATTCTTTGCTGTAAAAACAAAATCGAGTCATTGGCAGAGACACACAAGGACCAAAAGTGACAGGGTAGAATTTAATATGCCATGTAAATGAAATATGCAAGTAAAATATACATAAACACACACACA
Organism: Mastomys natalensis; assembly: GCA_021653895.1. Taxonomy (NCBI): domain Eukaryota; kingdom Metazoa; phylum Chordata; class Mammalia; order Rodentia; family Muridae; genus Mastomys; species Mastomys natalensis. The sequence goes on along the minus strand of JAJTUV010003306.1, from coordinate 75,765 downwards.
CATACAGATGGACAGACAGACTTTAATTTCAAATAAGTCAAAAGATAATGCAGAAAGGAAGAAAATATACATTATATACTAGCTATTTTTATGTCAACTTGACATATAAATTAGTTATCTGAAAAAAGAAACCCCTAATTGGAGAAAATATCTTCATAAGATCTACCTATAAGGCATTTACTTAATAGTGGTTGATTGGGGAGGGCCCACTGTGTTGTGGGTTCTGCAACGTCTGTGGTGGTGGTCTGGGATTCTATAAAAACAAGTTGAGAAAGCCAGGGGAAGCATGCCAGTAAGCAGCACCTCTCTATGGCCTCTGCATCAGCTCCTGCCTCCAGGATCCTATCCTATATATGTTCCTACTGTGACTTGCTTCAGTAATGAGCAGTGGTGTGGAAGTGTAACTCAAATAAAGCCTTTCCTTGGGAACTTGCAATTTACTCTTGTTGTTTCATCACAGCAATAGAAACCCTAACTTAGACTGTATGTATTGCAAATATTTATCTACATCTATATTATTTATCATACACACACGCACACACACACACACGCACACACACACACACACACACACACATATATATATCTTTATAAAATGTAATTTCTTAAACCATATGCTACTGTATGTGTAAAAGAGAACAGAAAGAAAAATAATTGTAGATGTTACTACTCATATCCTAATTAACACATAAACAAAATTATACTGCACCATACACTATATACTGCTTCAATTTAGATTCTCCTTCAGAAATATTTTTAAAATTTATAATTTAAAATATCAGAAAATAATTACATTGATAAATGGACACATATAACTATCAGAATTAATCTAAGAGACTGTAGAAAAGTAGATATGTCCTTTAGGAGCAATAAGATTGAAATATTGCTTGGGTATTCATAGAATGGAAAGCACAGATGGATACATTTTAGTGCTGAATTTTATTTTTTATTTTGTGTTTGTTCCTGTGTATATGTTTGTTTTCCATATGTGTTCAGTCATTCAAAGATGGTAAAAGAGGCATTGGCTTCCTTGAAACAAGTTACAGTGTGTTCTGAGACAATATGTATGTGCTAGGAACTGAACTCAGGACTTCTGTAAAAACAGTAAGTACTGTTATTTACTGAGCCATGTCTCCCCAGCCTATGTACTCCAGAATTTTACTGCATAGTTACAGAAAAAAATAGCAATAATGCTCCCAATACTGTTTCAGAATAATTAAAAGAAGGGACAGCTCCAAACTTATTTATGAGAACAATTATTATATATTTTCATAGTTAAAGTTTCTATTACTGTGATAAGACAGCATGATGAAAAATGCTTTGGAAGGAAAATGTTTATTTCATTTTACACATTATACTCCACCATCCAGGGAAATCAGGGAAGGAACTATGGAAGGAACCTGGAATCTGTAACTGAAACCAAGGCCATGGATGAACATTGTGAAGTTGCTTGCTTTTTTGGCTTGCTCAGCCTGATTTCTAGTACTATTCAAGAACATTTGACTATGGTGATACTGTCTACTGTAAGCTGGGCCCTCCCAAATCAATTGCCAATCAAGATATGTGCACCACCTTCACATTTGTTGGAAACATTTTATCAATTGAGTTACCCTTTTGGCAAACTTTGACTCTAACTTCTGTCAAGTTGACATAAAAGTAACCAGCACACATATTTTTCTCATATATGTAATCTAAAGGAAAATAAAAAGTAAAAGAACATGAAAATAAAGGGAGAACAGTTAGCTATGTGGAAAGAACAAATGGGGAGGAAAGAAGAAGCAAAAAAGAGAAAATGTCAACATAACTGTGATCAAAGGATATTAGAGTATGTATTGAAATATCAAAATGAGTCACCTTATCCTGCACAACTAAAAGTATAAAATGGCGGACATCCACATAATCATATTTTAATATATTTAATAACAAATATGCTAATAAATCATAAAAAGGTGAATTCTATATCTTAAGTACAATACTGATTTCAATATAAAGGCAAGTTATGATAATAAGTATCATTACTAGTATTTACTATTATTTTGATTTTTTTAAATTTTTACTTAGCTGTCTGTGTGTGTGTATGTCACATAAGTACAGGTACTCTACAAGGCCTGAGTTAGCAGATCCATCTGGAGCTGTAGTTATAGGCAGTTTTGAGCTACCATATAGAGGTTCTGAGAACCAAACTAAAGTCCTGGGAAGAGTAGCAAGTACTCTTAACTGCTGTTAACTGCTAGTTTCCCAAATATATGTTTCTTTAAAATAGAAAACAGCTTTTAATTTGCTGGTAGATTTCTCAAGTACTTTTTAGAAACAGTAATACTACAGAAATTCAAAAGAGAGGCCTTTGTTCTAAATAAAAAACTTGTGGATTGAATTCATATTTACCATTTGGGGAATTTTTTTGTTACTTGTTTTAGCATGAATGTGAATGAGAATTCCTGGAAAGAACCTGAAAAGACTGTAAAGTCTGAAATCACTGATTAATTGTTTAAAATTGCCCTGGTGTAACATTGTTGGACTGTTGCAAGTCCAGAGCCTAATAACTTTATCTTCGGCCAGCTTAAGTCTATAGAACAGCATATTTCATACACTTCTGTTTTTTGAAATAATATCCCATGATTAAATCAATTAATCAATTAAAATCAATAATCAATTTAAAAACATCTGAAATCTATTAAATTAACAGACCACTATCTTCTACCCACCCAAAAGCTAAGAATGTAATCAGATATAACCTTAGGCCTAGAGAAAAGCTGCCCAATAATTGATGGTGCCTCTCTGGTATATGCACCAGTGCAATTTTTTTCTATTGGAAATTTTATTTACATTTCAGATGTTCTCCCCTTACCCTATTCCCCTCCCTCCCAGGAACTCCCTATCCCATCCCCCCTCCTCCTACTTCTATGAGGGTGTCTCCCACCCTACCCCACCCCCATACCTCACCTCCCCACCCTCGAATTCCCCCCCATGACTTCCAGCCTTCATGGGACTAAGGATCTCTTTTCCCACTATAAACACCCTTGCATATATCCATGGAGCCATGGGTCCCTCCCTAAGCACTCCCAGGGTGGTGGTTTAGACCCTGGGGCCTCTGCACCAGTGCATTTTTAAGTTGCCTTGATAAGACAATTTTTTTTTTTTTTTGGTAAAACAATAAAACCTCACAAAACTACTTTCAAGTTGGAATAATAGAATTTCATGTTCCTTTATCATGGTCACTCAAAATGACACCAGAATAAACAATCTCTTATTTTCTTTAAGATGAAAGCATGGCTTTTTACATTGACATATTTAAAACCAGTCTATCACTAAAGTAATATCACTTTTTTTGGAATCATTTTGATGACTCATATAACTTGTATATGTCACAGTTATTTTCCCATGCCTTAGGCAATACCTAATTCTATTTAAAAATCTGCCAAAGTGTGGTTTGACTTGCTCTTGATCATGCATCACTCTGGTGGTGTTCAGAAAACACTACATCCAAAAACAGCTCCTATGAAATGATTTGCTGATGTTGTTTGAAAGGGCTCCTTCCCCATACCTAGCAAGAAAGTGGCATTCAGAAGCAGAGAAAGAAATACAAGTCAGCAGGCCTTGACCAGGTTCCTATAAGTCAGTATTATTTCATTGTACTGTATTAAGTCCCATTTATCAAATGCCTACACATTTCCTTAGTTTTCATACCATCATAAATATCTTTTTGGTTTGTATTTTGCATGAAACCTTGTGTCATTTACTGTTTCTGTGGAATGTGTGTGCCTGTATGTGTGTGTGTCTGTGTGTTTCTCTTGTTTTATGATTATCATTAAGTCTACATTAATGTTAATCTTATTGGCATATTGTCATATATCCAATATTGCCTACCACAATTCTACCAGTGTAGAAAGGACAGAATTGAAGATTCATGAGTACCACAGTTATCTTTGTAAAGAAAATGAGATCTAATCCTGCTTAATATAACTATCAGAATATACTTGTTGGATTATAAGGTGCTCTTTAGATGTAGGACAAAATGACTACAAAATGGCAGTGTCAAAGTATGGCCCACTTAGGCATGAAATATTCATAAGAGCTCATTGCAGTTACCTCTTAACAAAGTCTAAATGGGATCAGATTGCAGACCTTGAGTGCTAGCAGCTCATTCCCGCTACAGGAAAAAAAAAAAGTGTCCAATGAACTTTAAAAATGTCAGCCAGCAGGGCTTTCAAATGCATAATTTACTATTTTGTTGGCTACTTATAAATGGATAATAATAAACTTCTAGCTGAATGCAAGCTCATAAAAGCTAGATCAAAAAATGAGAACTCCATAGGATGATAAATGAAGGACTTTATGGTACTAATTTCTTCTAAGTAATTACAGTGAGAGCAAAGCGTGATGTAACTACAGTGTTAAAATGTGAATGGAAATTTGACATTATGCTTGGGCAGATCAAGGCTTTATAGAGAAAATCTTTAGAAATATAATGTCCTGCATTTCTGCAACAATACAAGACTAGCAATATTAAAATTGATGCTTAGGGTGGATGCAATTCAATAGAAAACATCTTCATAGCAATAGTTTTTGAGTATTTGTGCCCTTTTTTTATTCTTTCTTTCTTTCTTTTTCTTTCTTCTTTCTTTCTTTCTTTTCTTTCTTTCTTTCTTTCTTTCTTTCTTTCTTTCTTTCTTTCTTTTTTCTTTCTCTTTCTTTCTTTCCCCAGATCCCAGGGATCTCTCAGATACTAAGCCACCACCAGGCAGCATACCAACCCAGCTAATAATATATAAAAAAAAGGCCCCCCCAACACATAAAATACAGCAGGGGGAAAAACTGCTGGATCTGGACTTAGTCATAAAAGACTGTACCCTGTAGAGACTTGGAGCCACAGGAGTGGGGAAGGTCTGGTGTGGGTAGGGGTGGTGGGACATACTCTTGAACATAGGGGGGAGGAGGTGTGGGATGTGGAAACAGTATACCGAAGACGGTGCGGGGACCTGGGAGGAAGAGGAGAGAGATAAAACTCTGCCAGGACCCTGTTAAAACAAATAAAAAGAAGAAGCCAAATTTACACTTTTAAAAAAGATGGAATTTTATCCAAAAAGGCCCCGGTGCAACTCCCAATAGCTTGGAGTGAAGGAGAATAACTCGGAGCACTGCCATCTAGAGTTGGGCACGAATAGATATGGAATTATATTTCTTTCTAAATTTTCAATCATAACTTCGGAGAGCGCCCAATGTGTTTGAGTGCTATCTTTTGCCTCCCTTTTCCCAAATGTGGGCCATATTCTCCACTCTTCTACTATTTAATCTTGAGCTCCTTTTATAAAGTGGGTTTATTGAAGGACCAGTGCGCAGACTATAGAAAGAGTTAGAAAGATAGCAAGTTGGTATCTCCCCCAAGTTTCACATGCATTTCAGGCTATTTTTCTCTACTTCTCTCTGTACCCAAAACAGAAACAGACCCGCGCTCGGCTCCCATTTCACCTTAGATTAGGCGCGCCCCCAAAAGCTTCCATTCTCGATCGCTTTAGAGATCAAACTTAAGCGCCCCGCGCCAAATATCGGATAACTTACCAATAGGCGGATCCCCTGGTTATAAAACACCAAACACCTTAGTAAAAACAAAAACAATCTGAAATGCCCGAGAAAGACATCCTATGCCTTCATAAATATAAGCTCCCCCCCCCCCTCATCAAACATTCCTTTTGGCTTCTGTTATTAAGCTTAAAGATGTATAAGTTATTGGTTTTTTGACAAAATGACATCGATTGTATTGAAAATAACCCCTCTCCTTGTTTCCCCACTATAGTGGAAACAGATATGTAAGAAGATATCAGAATTCGCGTGACAGTTTCTACCTCGTTCGAAGCATAATTGCCTTACTTAACCAGGCACCACCTCCTTCAAAGTATTTTCGTACAGCTTTAATTCACCTGCAACAGCTTCACTGTCTTGTCTTATTCAACATCTATCTGTCAGTATCCTAGCCGTGTGAAGGCCTACAGAAATCCATTCAAATGACATGGTAGTTCTTAAAACCATGATATTTATTCCAACTTTTCCATTAGAAAGGGGCATCATTCAATACCATTCACTTTTCTTTTATCCTATTTATCTGCCTTGCATTTGATTTCCATTTCTCTGCCAGTTAATGAAAATTAAAAGGCACGGAAAAAAAGATCAGTGAGTAGTGCTTCATTACAATTCACTGCGCACGGCATAATCCGCCCTAGAGGCGAGAATGCCCCTAACATCCACTGGCGTCAAATATGGGAACCCGAAAACCCAGGGGCCCACGTCAACACTCATCAATGACAAGCACAAACCACAAACACTCAGAAATACATCTACAGACAGGGCATAAGGCAGGAGACAGAATCTCAAACAATTTTGTAACATGAAAGGCAATATAATTATGGACGTACCCAAATGAACAAATACCAACTACCATGACAAGGACACCCCGAGAAGAGAATAAAAGGAACCTTCTGGAAACGCTCAGATACAGGTAACTCGCAGCGGAAAGTAGCTTGCACCACACACACTCCTTTGCCCACTGGCATTATGGATGAGACGTACCCATGTATAAAAGAGAGGCTGATATCTAACTGTTTCCCAACAAACGGCCGCTAACTCTGTTTCCCTCACTCACCCCTAACTTATGCGGCTGGTCAGGTTTGGTGGAATTGGTGGTTCACAAGTTTTCAACGAGCGCCAAGATCAATATCTTGAGGATCTTGGCTCATTCAAGAACCCTATGTTTCCCGTGTCCCACTTGGTCCACGCACCTGAGGACCCTGTGATACAACAGCCATTCATTGGACCTTTACTATAAGAAGGCATCTTATCTTAGTGTCTCAGGTCATGAACATGAAAATAGAAACCAACTATAAGTTGTGTGAAGGATCAAATATTTTTATTTTTCATACAATTTTGCCCTCTTCAGATCACTCAGTGTCCACTCGAATACATTCGGGCTAAACTGGGCCTTTGCATATAACCATGTGACCGTAGACATGTTGTCTTGTTTTATATCATTACAACTAATATCTGCATTCCCTCTCAAGTATATTATTCCCTTCCACTTTAGATGCTAATTCGTCCCCCTACTACAATTACTCATCAGATTGCCAGAAATCCAACAATGAACGAACACCCTATATAACTGAACAAAACCTGTTACTATACAAGATAATTAACATCTATAATATTTCTAGAAGGCAACTTCATAAGGCTCCCTTCTATAAAAGAAGAGAAGTTTAGAAATAAATGAAAAAAGTCCCTCCATTTGGCTTATAATAATGCGTGATTGCTAGAGTCAAAGACCACTAATTTTTCCAATTTGTACTATCAAATATTGTGGGTGTGGATTTCCGTGTTAACATTACCACAAACTCTACACCCCAGTACCCGATTTAAAAATCCTATGTTACTAAAAAGTCCTGAAAATTGTAAAATGGAAAAAAATAGAAAATAGAGAAGATGAAAAAAAAAAATAGAGAAGAAAAAGAGTAATACCTTTGTTTTTATAAGTCATAAGAGCTCCACAATAGCTCATGTGTTATACCGACTGGATATATAAAATATTTCTGAGGGCATCTTATACTAGGCATGACTGCAGGGGAAACTAAGAGCCCACCCAAATAAAAACTCTTGATATTTCTTTCAACAGAACTGTGAACTCGTTTTTATTTGCACACAAAAAAGGAAATGGCAGCCTCTCGTTTTACATGATGTTGAGTAGTCTGCAAAGAAGAACAAATTACTTGAATATACTTCTATACTACGGTGGCCCCCCCCGGGGCAAATTGGCCGTAGGGCGAGATCTCCGGTGCGACTCTAATTTACTTTACTCCGTCTCCCATCTCAACTATTCAACTTGGCCTGCTAGCTGACCTTCATGTCTTTATATCCTTCACTGAAGTTGGCTTGTTCAGTGTTAAGGATAGATTATCCCAAGAGATAATTTATTATTTACTTGTGGATAACATGAGATAAAACCCATGGTTCATGGGAAAATAAAAATCATGGTATGTAATACGTCTTTATTAGTTATATAGGGTCTTCTCTGAGGCAAAATGGATTTGGATATGATAGCTACTGTATTTTATTTAATAATCTATAGCAAACTCAATGTTTAGTTGATGTGCGGCTTCGATCTAGGTATAACTATGTATAGAAAGCATATAAATATCCTCATGGCAACATGGAGAAAACCATTTTTTTGACTTGGGCAATGGAATAGGAAATCTATATGAAGAAAGCGTTTTCATTTTCATTTTTAAACCTTTTACTTGGATCCATTAAGGAGTAACATATTTTTAGTTAATTAAAGACCAGGAGGATTATCACCAGTTAAGAAAAACGAGTCTTGTGAAAGCCTTCCCACATTAAAGTTCACTGTTTGTCAAACACTGTAAAGCCTTTCTCGCACTATATTTATTTGATCCGTGCCTTTATTTCTAAATTTTAGAAAAGCTAACTTATTAAAATCCTATTCTAATAATACTTTATTGTAGTTAGTTTGTAATAGTAAAATAACAACCTGTTCTAAAATACAATTCTTTAGAATATTAAATAGAAGAAACATTTCAGAAAGTCACTTCTCTCTTTTTTCCTTCATTCCATTGGGACTGTTCTCTTACATATCTTGACTATTCTGATTTCCCAAAGGCATCCAAACATAGCAAGACGTTTAGGAATCTCAAATTTTTCTTGTTTTTCCCTTGTTCCCCCGCATCTTTGTAAAACTGGTGTGGTGTAGGACTTGAAAAGGCCCCAGCTTGGTTTCTTGTCAAGCAGAGGACTTAGAAAACCTCCAAAGGCCCCGGTGACCATGAGGGGCCCCCCAGGTAGGACCAGGTTTACCCCTAAGGGAGGGCCTAAGTGTGTTCCCCACCAGCCAGGCTCCTGACCACTAGGCCACAGCCCTCCATGATTTGTGTTGTTTCAGGTCACATAGGGCAATCCTCCTAGTCCTTCCAAAGGTAGAGGGCATGACTAATGACCACAGAGCCTCAAGGGGACAGATCAACCATAATTAATGAGGTAACCTAAAGGCCGAATGGCTTAACCAATTAAGTTTTCTTCCCAGGGGGACACTCCTCCCTGCAAAAAGGTATTTAACCTAAGGCCACCCTGAGAAAAATGGGGGTAAGGTTTTCTCATCTACTTTCTGCCTTGTACAATAAACATTTAAAAAAAACCATGACTAATTATGTTTTTGTCTGGTCTGGTTCTCCTTGACTATTTGGCTCTTACTGTATTGCGAGTTCCTCATACTAGAACTGGCCTTAATACTTCCATGTAATTTAAGTTGTATATAAAGCATATAATGGAGGAGGGTGGGATGAATAGGGGTTTTTATTTAGGGAGGGAATGGGGAAAAGGGGAAAAGGCATATGAAATGGTAAATACAATAAAATATCGTAAAAAAAAAAAAAAAACCATACCAAACCAAATACCAATTCCAAAAAAACAATTTACAGATAAAATAAAAAAAAAAAACAAAAAATAACATGGGTCTGCTTCTTTTAGTTTGAGAATTGAGATCTGCCTTGGAGATAAACAATTGATCTTCGGCTTTTGAAGCCAGAACTATTTATCTCCTGCTGAATTGAAACCGTCTCGGCCAGTCTCAGCCACCATGTTCAACCAACCCATGTACAGCATATACCTCTGAAACATAGCCAAGGTATACTCTCTCCTTGAGGTGCCACCCAGAGCTTCTCTCCTCCTATTCATCCTTTTGGCCCTTGGGGCCAGTCCATCCTTTGGGCCCCCATTTTGTTCTCTGTTATCTGTGGCTTCATAGGAGCGGGGGCCCAAGAGTCTGAGAACCAGATGGTTCCATGGCCCTGCCTACAGGCCAGGGGGACACCTCCCAAGCTAAGCTTTGCTTTCCCTGCACCTCTGGGGATCTGGGCTCCGCCACCCAAAGGCAGGGACCCCCGCAATTGGCTTCTCAATTGCCCGAACCGTCCCCCCAATGGCACAGTGTGGGTCTATAGCACCGTCACACTTCCCATCCTCCCACTCGGCATCCCCAAGTCAGTGGCCTTTAGCACTGTTGTGGGGCAGAGGCTGAAAACCTCAACAGCTGGAACCAAATAGGGGGGGTGATCCTTTAACTCATGGACGCGTTCTTCATTTAGTGTGCATTTATTTATCCTGAGTAAGCGGGTGCTCTGTATTCAACTTTGATTAATGGAATTATTATTACCAAATGGGATGAAATTTTTGTACAAATTTTAGCTTAAGCTTCTAGCGGTTACAGATAATTACATTTGAATATTTTAAACATACATTTACAAAGTTAAAGATGGGAATTATTGAAGTTAGCTGGTGGAAGCAATGTTACAATAGACAGTTTCTCCTAGTGTTTTAAATTGAAGGATGTTAAATCTTTATCAAATTTAGTAAAAAGGTTGATTGAAGAATTACTGGATACCTGGAAATGATCATCTTCAGTTAAAATACCAAATTTTGTTAAGGGATTGGCATGTAAGAACACATGTCATGGATAGCTGAGGTTGCCATCTTGAATGAGAAATTGGCCTCCATCGAATTATGCCTGTGGCCTATCGGTGAAGGTGTTTTTTTTTATTTTGATTTGATGGATAAAAGGTAACAGCTCACCGTTGGCAGGTTTGTCCCTGCAGCTTATGAGCATTTGGGCTATATAAACTAAGGAAGTGTGAACCAGATTAGTAGGAATATTTTACAGGATATCTGCATTCTATTTCTACATCCAAGTGCTAGCCTTGAGTTCCTGCTGCCAACATGTTCAAGTTAACTTGCCAAGGATGGAAAGGAAAAGGACCTTCATCCCAAATGGGTATTTTGCCTTAATATTATAACTGTGACAGTAATAATCTAAGAATCGCAAAAATATTATAAGGTCAGTGATAAGTAAAATTTTTAATGGTTATAAATATTTTATTTTCAGCGATTAACTAATTCATTCGGCCCATTCTTTCAAATTGATTCATTGATTTGTCTCTAGTCTCTCCGCCAGCTCCCCTCAAATAAATGTAATGGACACTTGCATATAAAAAAATCCCTATAAAATATTGAATTTTTTTGGGTGTGAAGGTGTATCCAAGTACTTTGAATTGATACAACATTGTGTTAATACGACAGAGAGCTTTCCGTGTTTAAAAACAAGGGTCTTCATAATATAGGCTGTCTGGATAGCCCTAATTTATCACAAGTATACGCTATTCCATTTGTTTATATATGTCTTTACTAGTATTTTCTGTTTTGAGGGCTTCAAAATACTCAGATATACATAATAGGCATAGAATATAGACTCATTCCTGTGGGGATGAGCTAGTCTGCATGTAACCTAATAGGTTGCATGATAAACTTATGGAACTTGGATTGTGTATTGATGGACTGTAACTTAAATTTGTACATCTTTGATCCTCACTCCTTTTTTATAGAAGTAAAAACCATTTAATATATGTATAGTTTAGATTTTTTCCAACTCTTGTAGGCGCGCACTTACTCTTGGCTTGAACTTCTGAGCTTCGTGCCACATTTCCTCAGTACTAGGACTTAAGGGATGTGTTGTCCATGTCCTGTTTTAAATTTCATCATGAATATAAAAATTAAACTAAGTCTCAGGATAGATAAATACTCTTTTCCTGAAATAATAAGTTAAATTGAGAAACCTATATTTTTGATCTAAGTTTAATTGATTGTGGAGGAAAAAAAGGGATAGAATTATTATTTCTTTTTTCTACAGAGTTATATAAGGGGGAAAATGATAAAAATAAATATATTACTGGGGACAAAAATTTCTAAGATTCATGAATTTATTTTGTTATCCACAAATATCCTTTGAATAAAGATTAAGCAGACAGGTTTGGACTATGTATTGCTAATTTCATGGTGACATCATTCTAGCAATGAAAACAGATAGTTCTTCTGATGGGGTATAGTTTACCAGGTGTCCTCAATGGATGCCGTCCCATACAACCTTATTGGTATGTGGTACTACTCAAAAATTAATTGTTAGACACTAATCATTCCACTCTAACTCCACCGACATATAAAAGTAAACGTATATAGTTATAGGGACTAATGATCCCTTCTCACGTTGGACATCGGTGTTAAGGATAAGTAGATTCACTAAACTTTTCCTATGCGTATAATAGGAGTTTTGTTTTTGTTTATAGTTTTTAGTGTATTGTATTTTTGTTGATGTTTTTTGTTCTTTTTTCTTTTTTATTTGTTGTTTTTTTTTTTTTGTTTATTTCCTACAAATGCCAGTATAAATATGTAAAATAAACATGTCTCTCCATTAGTATCGAAATTTATTACTTAGATTTGAATATCCTTATGTTATATAATTATATTGTGGTTGCTGAACTTTTCATGATTTGGAGGTTAATGGGAACTATTTGATGGTTCACTTAGATGGAGTGATTATGTCAACACTTTCCATAGAGATATACAAACTCTACTTAAGAAGTATTAGGAAGCTCATTTTCTGGCAGTTGTTTAGTTTAATCTCAATATCAGTGTGTTAATCTAGGTTTCAGGTGTTCCCATCCTCAAACTCAAAGCAGTGTAACTTTCACCCAGTGATAAAGACTGATTTTAATGATCAGGATGTCATTTTTCTTTGTCTATAATTAAAACCGGTTTTTTTACTATGTATTCGATATCTATAACAGTAATGGTTTCATGGCTTTTTAGTTATGAGGTAAGCCGAGTCCGTTTTTTTTTATTTGCCTAGTTTTGCATTTCTGTGCTATGATTGGTCGGCCCATATATGAGCTAAAGATTGAGAAAAAGGATTTATGGTAAGTTTAGTTTCAATCGGGATAAGTCAACTATTTACTGAGGAACATCAAGGGCAGAAAATCATGGCAAGCCACTGTAGGCAGGAACTTGCTAGTTATTTCCATATAGCATTATTTTTGCATCAAGAAAAAAATACTCACTTCACAACAAAAGAAAGGAGCCCAGTTAAACACCAATGCTGTTTTTACCATGGCTCACCGAAGACCTGGCTTATACTTAGCTTAAATTCCTTTAAAAAAATGTTCAGGAATACCTAATCTTTGGCATTGCTAGGTTCTTTTGTATATCAAAATACTAATAAAGAAGACCTCCCAAAAAAAACCATGTTGATAGGTCAATATAATATAGATAAATTTCGCCTCTATTATGGGCTTTCTGTTTCCTCTAGGGGATGATTCTTGGCTTAGGGAAATGTTGACAAAGAAAAGCTAAGGTACAAATTTTATATAAATATTTTAACATATATTTTTTAATAATTAGCAAAGATACAGGTAATAAAAATAGGCGGTATAGATTTTGTCGGCTAACTATTGAAAGTAGAAAGTATAGTATAAATGAAACCTAATATAGGTTCCTTGTTGTTCCAATGGGTATTCATTATATATGGGAGATAGAAAAGCCTGTCCACACAATAACATGGTGTAATTCAGTATTATTGCCTAAGCATCTTAATAATTTTGATTCTACTAGAATTCATTTGAATAAAAAAGAATATCATAAATTAAGAGATCATAAGATCATTTAACTACAGTTTCTCATATGGGAAGTCTGCCTCAAATATAGGTTATTTCTTTGATTATTTTTACTGCAGTTAGACTCTTTACTCCTGACTTGCCCTTAATAAAGCTATTATATAGAAAGTACAATTTTTTCAATGGTGTCAATTTATTTGGCAAAACGTGTGATGTTTCAGCCCCACATAGAATATAAAGTCGGCCATTAAGGTCGTATGCATTACGCATGGCGTTTGAGAGATGACCATACTCTAGCACATCAATAGTTATGATGAAATACTGACATATAAAATTTAGTTTTTTAGTCTCGTATCGCTCATTTATTAAGCGCTTAGATTCTTGTTCTTAAGTCTTAGTTTTATTTTTTTTATTGGTACTGGTATTTACAATGTTCTAGAGATCGCTCGCGCTCACCATCTTACATCACACTCAGATTCACGCCCTCCCTCCAGGAGGGACTCCCTTCCCTATCCGTCCCTCCTCGCACCTGCCCGCTATGGCTCAGGATGTGGCCCATCTAGTCCACCCTGACCAATACTAGTACCGTATACTCCCACCCTTTCGGAATACCACCTCCAAGAGAGTGTCCAGCCTGTCGGTGGGACCAAGGATTCTCTTCTCCCATCCTTATATTATTAGCACGCTTAGCATTTATAGCTGGAAGCCAGGGTACCCTCTAAGCCACCCCAGGCTGTTGGTTTGACCCTAGGGCTTGGGTTGGTTGGTATTTGTTGCTCTCTCATGGGGTCCTGTACCCTTTTTCGACTCCTTCACGTCTTCATCTTATTCTTCGTCTTTTGGGAACCCTCGTAGGATCAGTTGTATGGTTAGTTAGTGAGCATCTGCCTCTGAATATGCCGACTCTTGCAGACCTCTAGGATCGGGGTACCAAGTTGTGCTTAAGTTCTCTCGTCAGCATTTGCACCTCTGCAGAGCCACTCGCCACAGCCTCAGTCATCTACTTGTGAGTGGATAACTGGCACTTAGGGTATGGTCTATTTACCAGGTGGAATGCACTTCTGTAAGGACGGTCCCGCCCCACTGCTGTTTCTGTCCGCAATGTTGTCGCTCCATATGGTTTTGCTCCCACTGCAGTAGTTTTGGTAGACTCCTAATGTATCAAGGAGTTGGAAGCCTCCCTACTTGGGTCATACAGTTCTTCTTGAGTCTTTCAGTCAGTCGGGGCTGTATGAGTGTGGATATTCTGGATACGTTTCCAGGCTTTGGGATATAGGCTCAATAGATTCTCTAGTGAGTGAATGACCCATTCTTTGATGTGCATCTGGGGTTAGCTTTGTACATGCAGGATGTATCGATTTTCTAGTTCCCATCTCCCCCCTCGTTATTTAAGAATTTACAATTACTTCCTTTGTGTTTTAACAGCTCTGTATTTTCCAATTGTGTAAATGTATCCAATCTTGTTTTGTAAATCCTTTTCTCCTCTGTTGAAGGGCATTCTGGGATCTTGTCCACGGTTTATGGCTTGATTAGGAAATGAAAGCTGATTATTGGATACATGAGTGGAGCATCTAACCGTTGTATGTGTGTTGACATTTCTCGGGTTCTATGCAGGAGAGTGGTATAAGCTGGACCTCAGGGTAGGGATATGTGCCAATTTTGTCTGAGGAACTCACCAGGACTGTGTTCCCAAGATTGAGTGAGTTGCACCTTCGCTTAGCTCAATCCCACGAGACAATAGAGAGGAGTGATTCCTCTTTCTCAAGATCCTGACCAGCAGCTTCGAATCACCTGAGTTTTTGAGTCTGAGCCATTGAACTGGGTGTGAGGGAGGGAATTCTGCAGGGGTTGTTTTTGATTTAGACGTTCCTGAGATTGGAGTAGGGAATGCTGAGGAATTGTCGGGGTTGGGGTGGCATGTGGATGGGGCTTGCTCGGCAATTGGCGGAGATTGCTCCAGTCTGTTGAGGAATCGCTTGCTGTTGTGCTAGCCATAATACCCCATTTTTATTTAGGGGTGAGTTTGGTTGGTCTACAGAGCTAATTCCGTCGCCGATGAGGTTCTTTGTATATCATTTGAGTTTAGTCTCTATACTATAGAGTAGAGGATTGGTAAATGATCTTTGCCGCAAATCTGGATAAGGTTTGCTGTTTTTGTCTTATTGACTGTTGCTCCTTTAAGCAAGATTAATCAGAAACTATTTGGTGCTTCGTCACATTTGTTTATGCTCGTCCACATTATGAATCAATTTACTTGAATCTTAGAGCCACAAGCCATTGGTGTTTCTGTTCAGTGACCTTTTCCCAGTGCCTAGTGTCTTCGAGGTCAGTCCCACCTTCTTTCTAGTATAGTTGTTCAGGTGTGGTCCGCGATTTATGTGGAAGGTCCTTTATCTATTTGGACTTGCAGCTTGGTACCATCAGGAGAGAAAGAATGGATTGGAAATGCATTCTTCTGCATGCTCGATACCCTCCAGTTGAAAACCAGCACCATTGTGTTGCAAATTCTAGTTCCTTGTTCCATCGTTTTTATGGTGGTTATCCCGCTCTTTGACCAATAAGCCACCTTTAACATTACCAAAGTTATTTAGTGTTTCATTTCATACCGATACACACCCCCAAACAACCCACCATACATCACCATGATCTCCAATAAACCATCACTAAAAACCTAAAAAATCCCCCCCCCCTATAACCCCTCTACCCAATAACCAGGTCGTTTAAATCAATATTTTCTGTAGTACAGCTTGAGGGGTCCGGGATGGTGGATTCCTCCAGAGGGACTTTTATTGTTGAGAAGGTTTTTCCCTAACCCTGGTGTTTTTGTTGCTTCCAATTAAAATTTTGAGGAATTTTCTTTCTATCTCTGTAAAAGAATTTGAGTTGATATTTTAATGGGGATTGATTGAATCTCTAGATTGCTTTTGGCAAATGGTCCATTTTTTACTATGTTAAATACCTGTCCGAGTCATGATGCAGTGGAAGATCCTTTCCATTTCCTGAGTTCTGCTTCAGTTCTTGTCTTCAGGGGAACAGGTGAGTTCTTGGTTCATACAAGATCGTTTCACCGGCTTGGTTAGGGTCCCCGAGGTATTTTTTATTACTTGGAGGACTTATGTGAAAGGTGGTTCATTTCCTAATTTCTTTTTCAGCCTGTTTTTCTTTTGTAGAGGGAATAGGGCTTATGATTTTGTTCGAGTTGATTTTTTAATCTGCCACCTTGCGAAGTTGTCTTATCAGGTTTAGGATTTTCTCTGGTGGAGGTTTTTTGGGGGTCACGTAAACGATATACATGATC
Organism: Mastomys natalensis; assembly: GCA_021653895.1. Taxonomy (NCBI): domain Eukaryota; kingdom Metazoa; phylum Chordata; class Mammalia; order Rodentia; family Muridae; genus Mastomys; species Mastomys natalensis. The sequence continues at coordinate 58,977 of JAJTUV010003306.1, read as the reverse complement.
ATATCTCTGAAAAATAGTGTATGTGTGACTTCTTTCCTTTATTATTGTATTCGCTTGATGGACTTCCTTTTTGTTGTCTAATTGCTCTGGGCAGGACTTCAGTACTAGATTGAATAGGTAGTGGTAGAGAGTGGAGGCCTTGCTAGTTGCTGATCTTAGTGGTGGAATGCTTTGCAAGTTTCTCCTCCGCATTTAGTTTGATGTTGGCTACTGGTTTGCTGTATATTGATTTTACTTTGTTTGGTATGGGCCTTGATTAGATTCCTGTTTCTTTCTAGACTTTTACCATTGAAGGCGGATTGTTGAATTTTGTCAAATGCTTTCTTCAGCATATAGTGAGATGGTTCATGTGGGTTTTTTTTCTTGAGTTTGTTTATATAGTGGATTATTGATGGATTTTCCATTTATTGGGAACCGACGCCGGGCATTCCTGGGGGATAACCCACTTGATCATGATGGTAATGACGTTTTGGATGTGTTCTTTGGATTCGGGTTCAAGAAGGAAATTTATTGGAGTAGTGTGCTGATCAATATTCATAAAGAGTGATTGGTCTTTTGAAGTTCTCTTTATTGTGGGTCTTTTGAGGTGTAGTAGTATGAGGTGTGGTTGTACAAGCCCTTTTATTTCATAGAATGCCAATTGGGGTACGTGTTCCTTCTGTCTTTTCATTTTTTTCCACCCCCCACCCCCCCCCCCCCCCCCCCCCCCCCCCCCCCCCCCCCCCTATTAATAGTTTGAAGAGGAATTAGGTTATTAGGTTTTCCTTGAAGATCTTGATAGAATTCTCCCATTAAAAAACTCCGATTCTGGGGACCTGGGTTTTTTTTTTTTTTTTTTTTTTGGGTGGGGATTGTAATGGACTTGTCTGTATTTCTTTAGGGGGTTTTGGGACGGTATATAGATGGTTTATATCGCTTGTTCTCATTTGAACTTTTGGGTACTGGTTTTCTTGTCTAGAACACAAATTTTTTTTGGTCCATTTCCTCCAGATTTTCCAGTTTTTGTTGAGTAATAAGGCCTATTCTGTATGTAGGGTATGAGATTTTTTGAATTTGCCTAGGTTTTTCTGTTGTTATGTCTCCTTTTTCAGATCTGTTTTTATTAATTGAGTTACCTGTCTCATTGCGCCTCTGGTTAATCTGTCTATGGGTTATCTTTCTTTGTTGAATTTTCTCAAAGAACCAATACTCCTGGTTTTGTGGATATTTTGTATAGTTCTTTTCTGTTTCTTACTGGTTGATTTTCAAGCCCTGTGGTTTGATTTGATTTCCTAATGCCACTTCTCTGGGAGTATTGCTTCTTTTTTTTTTGTTCGAGAGCTTGTCAGGTGTGCCTGGTTCAAAGTTTGTTAATGTGTGCTCTCTCAAGTTTCTTTATTTGTAGGCAATTTCAGTTGCTATGAGTTTGCTCTAGCACTTGCGTTTCTTGGGAGTTCCGCAATGTTCTTGGTTTGATGTTTCATCATTTTTCAACTAAGATTCTCGGTTTGTTAAAATACTAAATAATAGGCAAGAATTATAACTCATTCTGTGACACTATTCTGCATGTACCTAAAGGTTCCAAAACTTATGGAAAGCATGTTGTATACTGGCTCTTTAAAATTGTACATCTTTATCACCTTTTTTTTAGAAAACATTTATTTATTTAGATATATTCACTTGTAGGCCAATCTTGTCTTGAACTTCTGAGCCTTCTGCCACATTTCTCCAGTACTAGACTTAAGGGGATGTGTTGCCATGTCCTTCTTTTAATTTCACAATGAAAAACTAAGTCTCAGGATAGATAAACCCCCTTTCTTGACATAATAGTTAAATTGAACCTATATTTTGATCTAAGTTTATCTGATTGTGGAGGAAAAAAAGAAATTATACTTTTTACATGTTAATAAGGGAAATGTAAAAATAAAAAACTGGACAAAAATTCTAAGAACATAGAATTATTTGTCTATCCACAAATATCCTTTGAAAAGATTAAGCAGATATGGACTATGTATTGCTAATTCATGGAGACATCATCTATCAATGAAAAGATAGTTCTTCATATGTGTTATTATTACCAGGTGTCTAATGTGATGCCGTCCCATACACCTTATTGGTATGTGACTACTTAAAAAAATTGTAAACTATCATTCCACTCAACACCGACATATAAAGTAAAGTATATGTTATAGCCTAATGACCCTACACACATTGACATGTGAAGGAAAAGATTCACAACTTTCCTATGGAATGAGATATATCCTAATGCCAAAACATTCCCATTTAACAATTATTACTTAGAATTGAATATCCTTATTATAAAATATATTGTTGTGCTGAACTTACAGATTTGGAGATGTGAATTTGATGGTTCACTTAGATGAGTGATTATGTCAACACTTTCATATGAAATACAAACTTAAAACTATTAGAAGCTATTTCTGGCAGTTTTCTAGTACTCAATATCATTCTTGTTAATCAGTTTAGTGTTCCCACTCAACATTAAAGCAGTGTACTCACAGTAAAGACTTATTTTAATGATCAGATGTCATTTTCTTTTCAATAAATAACCTGTTTTTCTACTATATTGAATAACAAATGGTTTCATGCTTTTATTGTTATTAGGTAAGCAGTCCATTATTTTTATTTTCTAGTTTCATTTCTGTTGCTATGATGGTCTGCCCAAATGTAGCTAAAGAGAGAAAGGGATTTATTTAAGTTTACAATTCTGGATAATCATCTATTACTGAGGAACATCAAGCAGAAACTCATGGCAAGCACCTGAAGGCAGGACTTGCTAGTTATTCCATATAGCATTATTTTTCATCAAGAAACTCACTTCACAACCAAAGAAAGGAGCCATACACAATGCTGTTTTTACCATGCTCACCGAGACCAGCTTATGCTTAGCTAAATACCTTAAACTGTTCAGGAATACCTATTCTTGGCATGCTAGTTCTTTTGTATATCAAATACTAATAAAGACAACCTCCCAAAAACATGTTGATAGGTCAATATAATATAGGTAATTCCTCTATTATGGCATTCTTTCCTCTAGGATGATTCTAGGCTAGGAAATGTTGACAAGAAAAGCTAAGACAATTATATATAAATATTTAAATATATAAAATTATCAAGATACATGTAATAAATAGGTTATAGATTTTGTCTGCTATCTATGAAATAGAATTATTAGAATAATGAAACAAAAATATGTTCCTTGTTTTCCAATGGGATCATAAACTAGGAGAAGAAAGCCTGTCACAAAACATTGTGTAATCAGTATTATGCCAATGCATTTAATAATTTTATCTCTACTAGAATCATATAATAAAAAGAAAACATAATTAAGAGATCAAAGATCATTTAACTACAGTTTCTCAATGGAAGTCTGCCTCAATAGTTATATCTTAGATTTTTTTACTGCATTGCTCATAACTCCTCTCCTTAAAGCAATTATAAGAAATACAATTTTACAATGTGTAATTATTTGGCAAACGTTTATGTTATCCACTAGAATATAAGTTCCATTAAAGTCGAATGCATACAGCATGGCATAAAGACATACACACAAAATAATTATAAAACTGAAATAAAATTTTAGTTTTATTCTTATTCATTTTTAAGTTTTAGATTCTGTTCTAAAGTCTTATTTTATTTTTTTTATTGGAACTTTTATTTACATTTCAGATGTTTTCCCCTTACCCCCTTTCCCGCCCTCCCTCCCAGGAACTCCCTATCCCTTCCCCCCTCTTCCTGCCTCTATGGTGGTGTACCCACACCCACCCTCCCCAGTACCTCACCTCCCCACCCTCGAATACCACCCTCCAGATGTCCAGCCTTCATGGGACCAAGGATCTCTTCTCCCACTTATATATAGCTCCCTTGCATATATAGCTGGAGCCATGGGTCCCTCCCTAAGCACTCCAGGCTGGTGGTTTAGACCCTAGGGGCTCTGGTTGGTTGGTATTGTTGCTCTCCTCATGGGGTCCTGTACCCTTTCGACTCCTTCAGTCTTCACTCTATCTTCTCTTTTGGGAACCCCAGGATCAGTTTAATGGTTAGTTGTGAGCATCTGCCTCTGAATATGCCAGACTCTTGCAGACCTCTAAGGAGACAATTATGTTAGTCTCCTGTCAGCATGCACCTCCTGACACCCACGTCAGCATCTACCTTTGGTGACTGCACATAGGATGGATATACAGGTGGAATGATCTGTAGACGGTCCCTCCTTCAGTTTCTGTCCTGCACTGTGTCTCCATATTTGCACCCTTGAGTATTTTGTTACTCCTAAGAAGGACTGAAGCCTCCCCTACTTGGTCATCATTCTTCATGAGCTTCATGTGGTCTGTGAGTTGAATATTGGGTGTTTCAGGCTTCTGGGCTAAAGTCCAATAATCAGTGAGTGAATACCCAATCTTTTGTGATTGGGTTACTTCATGCAGGATGATATTTTCTAGTTCCATCCATTTATATAAGAATTTATCAAATTCATTGTTTTTAACAGCTCAGTAATATTCCATTGTGTAAATGTACCACATTTTTTGTATCCATTCCTCTGTTGAAGGGCATCTGGGTTCTTTCCAGTTTCTGGCTATTAGAAATAAAGCTGATATGAACATAGTGGAGCATATAACCTTGTTATGTGTTAGAACATTTTCTGGGTATATGCCCAGGAGTGGTATAGCTGGGTCCTCAGGTAGTGATATGTCCAATTTTCTGAGGAACTACCAGACTGTTTTCCATATTGGTTGCACCATCTTGCAATCCCACCAACAATGGAGGAGTGTTCCTCTTTCTCCACATCCTCGCCAGCATCTACTATCACCTGAGTTTTTGATCTTAGCCATTCTAACTGGTGTGAGGTGGAATCTCAGGGTTGTTTTGATTTGCATTTCCCTGATGATTAGGGAATGCTGAAAATTTCTTTTTTTTTTTTTTTTAGGTGCTTCTCTGCCATTCGTATTTCCTCAGTTGAGAATTCTTTGTTTAGCTCCATACCCCCATTTTTAAATAGGGTTATTTGGTTGTCTAGAGCCTAATTTCTTGAGTTCTTTGTATATATTTGATATTAGTCCTCTATCAGATGTGGGATTGGTAAAGATCTTTGCCCAATCTGTTGGTTGCTGTTTTGTCTTATTGACAGTGTCCTTTGCCTTACAGAAACTTCACAATTTTATGTAGTCCCATTTGTCAATTCTTGATCTTAGAGCACAAGCCATTGGTGTTCTGTTCAGGAACTTTTCCCCAGTGCCTAGGTATTCGAGGTCTTCCCCACCTTCTCTTCTATTAGTTTCAGTGTGTCTGATTTTATGTGAAGGTCCTTTATCTATTTGGACTTGAGCTTTGTACAAGGAGATAAGAATGGATTGATATGCATTCTTCTGCATGCTGTCCTCCAGTTGAACCAGCACCATTTGTTGAAAATTCTGTCCTTGTTCCACTGGATGGTTTTAGCTCCTTTGACAAAGATTAAATGACCATAGTTGTGTGGGTTCATTTCTGGGTCTTCAACTTTATTCCACTGATCTTCCTGACTGTCTCTGTACCAATACCAGGTCGTTTTTATCACTATTGCTCTGTAGTACAGCTTGAGGTCAGGGATGGTGATTCCTCCAGAGGTACTTTTATTGTTGAGAATGGTTTTCCCTATCCTGGGTTTTTTGTTGTTCCAAATAAATTTGAGAATTTCTCTTTCTATCTCTGTAAAGAATTGAGTTGATATTTTAAGGGGGATTGCATTGAATCTCTAGATTGCTTTTGGCAAAATGGCCATTTTTACTATGTTAATCCTGCCGATTCAATGAGCATGGGAGATCTTTCCATTTCCTGAGATCTTCTTCAATTTCTTTCTTCAGAGACTTGAAGTTCTTGTCATACAGATCTTTCACCTGCTTGGTTAGGTTCACCCCGAGGTATTTTTTATTACTTGTGACTATTGTGAAGGGTGTCATTTCCCTAATTTCTTTTTCAGCCTGTTTATCTTTCATGTAGAGGAAGGCTACTGATTTGTTCGAGTTGATTTTATAACCTGCCACCTTGCTGAAGTTGTCTATCAGGTTTAGGATTTCTCTGGTGGAGTTTTTGGGGGTCACGTAAGTATACTATCATATCATCTGCAAATAGTGATATTTTGACTTCTTTCCTTTCTTATTTGTATTCCTTTGACTTCCTTTTGTTGTCTAAATTGCTCTTGGCTAGGACTTCCAGTACTATATTGAATAGGTAGGGAGAGAGTGGAGAGCCTTGGCTAGTTGCTGATCTTAGTGGGAATGCTTCAAGTTTCTCTCCATTTAGTTTGATGTTGGCTACTGGTTTGCTGTATATTGATTTTACTATGTTTAGGTATGGGCCTTGAATTCCTGTTCTTTCTAAGACTTTTACCATGAAGGGATGTTGAATTTTGTCAAAGCTTTCTCAGCATCTAGTGAGATGATCATGTGGTTTTTTTTTCTTTGAGTTTGTTTATATAGTGGATTACATTGATGGATTTCCATATATTGAACCATCCCGGCATTCCTGGGATAAACCCCACTTGATCATGATGGATGATTGTTTTGATGTGTTCTTGGATTCGGTTCAAGAGAATTATATTGAGTATTTTTGCATCAATATTCATAAGAGTGATTGGTCTGAAGTTCTCTTTCTTTGTTGGGTCTTTTGAGGTGTAGGTATGAGTGTGGTTGTAGCTTCATAGAATGAATTGGGTAGTGTTCCTTCTGTTTCTATTTTGTGGAATAGTTTGAAGAGAATTGGTATTAGGTCTTCCTTGAAGATCTGATAGAATTCTCCACTAAAACCATCTGGACCTGGGATTTTTTTGGTGGGGAGATTTTAATGACTGCTGCTATTTCTTTAGGGGTTATGGGACTGTATAGATGGGTTTATTTTGCTTCTCATTTAACTTTGGTACCTGGTTTCTGTCTAGAAAATTGTCCATTTCATCCAGATTTTCCAGTTTTGTTGAGTATAGGCCTCTGTAGTAGATCTGAAGATTTTTTGAATTTCCTAGGTTTCTGTTGTTATGTCTCCCTTTTCAGATCTGATTTTATTAATTTGAGTACTGTCTCTTTGCCCTCTGGTTAATCTGTCTAAGGGTTTATCTATCTTGTTGATTTTTCTCAAAGAACCAACTCCTGGTTTTGTTGATATTTTGTATAGTTCTTTCTGTTTCTACTCGGTTGATTTCAGCCCTGAGTTTGATTATTTCCTAATGCCTACTTCTCTTGGGAGTATTTGCTTCTTTTTGTTCTAGAGCTTTCAGGTGTGCTGTCAAGTTGTTAATGTTGCTCTCTCCAATTTCTTTTTGTAGGCACTTAGAGCTATGAGTTTTCCTCTTAGCACTGCTTTCATGGAGTCCCACAAGTTCTGGTATGATGTTTCCCATTTTCACTAAATTCTAGGAAGTCTTTAATTTCTTTCTTTTATTTCTTTCTTGACAAAATCATCATTGAGTAGAGCATTGTTCAGTTTCCACATGCATGCGGGTTTTCCCTTGGTTTTGTCATTATTGAAGACAGCCTTAGTCCATGGTATGAGTGTGATTGTACCATGAGGTGCTGAGAAAAAGGTATATTCTTTTGCTTTAGGATGAAATGTTCTATAGATATCTGTTAAATCCATTTGGTCCATAATTTCTGTTAATTTCAATGTGTCTTTGTTTAGTTTCTGTTTCCACGATCTGTCCATTGGAGAGAGTGGGGTGTTAAAATCCCCCACTATTGTTGTGTGAGGTGCGATGTGTGCTTTGAACTTTAGTAAAGTTTCTTTTATGTATGTGGGTTCCCTTGTATTTGTAGAGTAGATGTTCAGAATTGAGAGTTCATCCTGGTAGATTTTTCCTTTGATGAGTATGAAGGGTCCTTCCTTGTCATTTTTGATTACTTTCGGTTGAAAGTCGATTTTATTTGATATTATAATGGCTACTCCAGCTTCTTTCTTGGGACCATTTGCTTGGAAAATTGTTTCTCAGCCTTTTACTCTGAGGTAGTGACTGTCTTTGTCACTGAGGTGCGTTTCTTGTATGCAGCAAAATTCTGGGTCCTGTTTATGTATCCAGTCTGATAGTCTACGTCTTTTTATTGGAGAACTGAGTCCATTGATGTTAAGGGATATGAAGGAAAATGATTGTTGCTTCCTGTTATTTTTGTTATTAGAGGTGGAATTTATGTTTCTGTAGCTACCTTTTTTTGGGGTTGTTTGAAGATTACTTCCATGATTTTTCTAGGTTGTAGTTTTTCTTCCTTGTGTTGGCGTTTTCCATCAATTATCCTTTGAAGTGCTGGGTTTGTGGGAAGATATTGTGCAAATTTGGTTTTGTCATGGAATATCTTGGTTTCTCCATTATTAGTGATTGAGAGTTTTGCTGGGTATAGCAGTCTGGGCTGGCATTTGTGTTCCCTTATTGTCTGTATGATATCAGACCAGGATCTTCTGGCTTTTACATTCTCTGGTGAAAAGTCTGGTGTAATTCTTATAGGTCTGCCTTTATATGTTACTTGATCTTTTTCCCTTACTGCTTTTTAGTATTTTTTCTTTGTTTTGTGCATTTGGTGTTTTTGATTATTATGTGTCGGGGGGGTATTTCTTTTCTGGTCTAGTCTGTTTGGTGTTCTGTAGTCTTCTTGTATGTTTATGGGCATCTCGTTCTTTAGGTTGGGAAATTTTCCTCTAATATTTGTTGAAGATATTTACTGGCCTTTAAATTGGGAATCTTCACTGTCATCTATACCTATTATCCTTAGGTTTGGTCTTCTCATTGTGTCTTGGATATCCTGGATGTTCTGGGTTAGGAGCTTTTTGTATTTTGCATTTTCTTTGACTGTTGTGTCAAGGTTTTCCATGGTATCTTCTGTGCATGAGATTCTCTCTTTCTATTTCTTGTATTCTGTTGGTGATGCTTGTGTCTATGACTCCTGATCTCTTTCCTACGTTTTCTATCTCCAGAGTAGTCTCTCTTTGAGATTTCTTTATTGTTTCTATTTCCATTTTTTTTTTTAGATATTTTTATTTATTTATTTATTTATTTTTTTATTTTCAGAAAATCAAAAAAATTTAAAAAGCATTTCAAACAGAATAAAATGAAAAGAAACAAACAAACAAAATACCAAGGGTCAGATATACTTATACAAGAATTCTATAGAGCCTTCAAAACAGTAATACTTTTTGAGTTATGTTTAAAAAATTCAGAACCACAATAAGCTCCTTCACAAAGCAAATAATAATTGAAATAGTGAAATCAAGTGTAAACCCAACAAAAATATATAGTTATAGTCCAGTATCCTCATAAACCTCATGAAACTCAAGAAGAAGGAGGAAGACCAAAGTGAGGGTGCTTTTGTCCTTTTTAGAGCGAGTATCAAAAGATTCAACCAGAGCTCCAGGATCTAAACCTCCACCTGAGAACAGACAGGGGCAAGCTGTCCTCTGAAGACTCTAACCAGCAGCTGACTCAGACAGATACAGACATCCAGAGCCAAACAGTGGATGGGCTTGAGGACTCTTAAAGAAGAATAGGTGGAAGGATTGTGGGCCCTAAGGAGATAGGAAACTGCACAGGAAGATCAACAGAGTAAACGAACCTGAACCCTTGGAGCTCTCAGAGACTGAATCACCAACCGTGGAGCATACCTAGTCTACACAGATCTACCTCCATGGGCTGAACCTAGGCCTCCCTGCACATATGTTGTAAATGTGCAGCTTGGTTTTCATACAGGTCTCAAACATCCGGAGTGGGGCTATCCCAAAACATGCAGCCTGTATATGGAGTATGGTCTTCAAAAAAAAAAACAGTTGTTCAGTTATTCATGGAATATTATTTTTTTATATCTCTATTATTCAGTTTGCAACTACTTCATTGAGAATTTTTGTATGTATATTCTATTTCCATTTTTAGATCCTGGATGGTTTTGTTCAATTCCTTCACCTGTTTGGTTGTGTTTTCTTGGAATTCTTTAAAGGATTTTTGTGTTCCCTCTTTAAGGGCTTCTACCTGTTTACCTGTGTTCTCCTGTATTTCTTTGAGGGAGTTACTTATGTCCTTCTTAAAAGCCTCTATCATCATCATGAGAAGTGATTTTAATTCTGAATCCTGTTTTTCCTGTGTGATGTGGTATCCAGGGCTTGCTATAGTAGGAGAACTGGGTTCTGATGATGTCAGGTAACTTTGGTTTCTGTTGCTTGTGTTCTTGTGCTTGCCTTTCGCCATCTGGTTGACTCTAGTGTTACCTGTGCTCACTGTGTCTAACTGGAGTCTGTCTTTCCAGTTATCTTGCTTGTGTCAGATCTTCTCAGATTCCAGATGTCTCTGTGTTACTGTGATCTAAACTTCCTCTGCTCTGGATACACTAGGTCATCCTCTGCTCTGGATGCAGTAGGTCCTCTAGGTTGTCTCAGGATCAGGTATTTCCATGGGAGCAGATTAGCTAAGAGTGTGCCCCAGACAAAAGGACCAACCTCCAAGCAGAAGGGCGGTGGTATCCTCTGCTCTGGATGCAGTCATTCCCTCTAGGATGTCTCAGGATTGGTGTTTCCACAGGAGCAGACCAGCTAAGGGTCTGCCCCAGGCAAAGGGACCAGGTTCGGGACCTAAAGTCTTATTTTAAAGAACCCAATAATAATTATTGAGGTATGAAATAATTTTCTACTCTAATTTTATGGACTTTTTAAGTTTTTGTCTCTGAAAATATTTTACATAGAAAAGGAGAAAAAAGATAAGTTTCTAAGAACACAAGACAACTCTTAAAGACAAGGAATATTATATGTCAAATCTCTGTGTTACTCCACTAGCTTTATGATCTACCCAAAAGATATTCTGTCAGATGAAACTTCAATGGAGAATTATACTTAATACTAAAAACTAAGTAGAAGCCTGGGGATGTAGCTCAGTTGGCACAGTGCTTGCATGAGTCCATGAGGTATGGTGATGCAACCATGTTATCCCAGGACTCAGGAGGTAGAAAAAAGAGGATTAAAAGTTCAAAGTTATTCTTGCCTATTACATAAACTTAATAGAAGAAAATATATTTATACTATTCTAATCTAAACTTTTATTAGTAGAAAATAGAATCTGTAATATGGTTATAGTTATACCATGCTAAGGCTCTTGAAAACCTAATGGTTCACTAATTGGTAGATATTTTATTTAAGAAGGCATAAAATAAAATATTTCTACACATTTTAAATATAATTTCAATGTCAATTACTATATCCTATCTGGAATGTAGATTGCTCAGTAAGACTAGAGAAATTAATCTTGTGATTTGAATTAAATCATTGCCATATTCTTAATATTTTAGAAATAAAAAATTTCAGAAGAATACATATGTATATATGAATATACATATATAAAGCAATTAAATAAACATCCACAAAATCATTGAATTAATTACATCAAATATTATATCCAAATTAAACAACTAAGATTTATTGCAGTCTTGAACATTATAGTCTTTTCAAATTGCTCCATACATATATAAGTTATTATAAATTTTAGAAGACTACATTGCTGTTTAAATTTATTCTCATCTATAACAAAATTGTCAGGTGAAACTAAGACAATCATATTTTTGTCTTTGATTAATAAATTTTGGCTTATTTTCCAGAATAAGTATATTTAATGAGGCAAGGCATTGTGGTGCATGCCTTTAATTCTCACGAAGGACAGACTGGCATATTCCTGTGGGTTCAAGGCAAGCTACACTTACTTAATGAGATCTTGTCTCAGAATAACATAAAAAGAGGATTATAAATTAATTGTCATTGCCAGAATTCTATGATAGGCACTAGCCATAGTTTATAAATAAAGATGCATTAAACCAGATAAACAGGAAGCACCAAGAACTAGTAATTTTTTAACTACGTTAAACATTATGTATCATGTCTATGACAATTTTTATGCTATTGCTATCTCATTTTTGGTATCCTGTATGCTTCACTCACAGCTCATTAAGGACAGCAGGGAGAAGTTTGCCAGGATGTCCAAAAGAAACATACAGAAGCAGCTCTGGATCTATGATGTGTAGTAGGCTTATTGTTTAGGAAAATATGATGTATGGCACCCTCAATACTATGCTAAGATTTGGCCCAAACCTTGGACCTAGGATTTCTGATTTCCAAACTTTTATAAGATGGTGTTATAGAGAGCTGGAGACACATATTAGATATATATTTGCTCTGTTCTTACAACTTATACTTCATCTGAAAAGAAAAATAATTATTTTGTTCTGAGGAACTAATCCAAGATCACTTTGCATTCAGCTTGGTGGTAAGCAGTGGAATACCCTAAAGAGTTGGGACAGGAGATCATTCAAGGCAGAGGAAAGTCTGGAGGTCAACTAGTAGACCTGTAGAAAACAAGCACATTATGGTGAAAATTAGTAATACTTCCTGATGTCAGTCAAACTATATTCATTTAGTGGTAAAAGATTCTAGAAACTTTTGCCACTTTAAAAAAGAAATCAAGTAAAGAGAATTCTTTTGCCAAAAAGAATTTTTTTCTTTTTTTATCTAAAAGGTTCTCCTTCACCTTGGGTCAGCATAGTAAAATCTGAATTAATATCTGTTAAGAGTTCTTCTCAATTAAGCACAGACTTACCACAAGTGCTATTAAACCTGAGTATGTATGATAGATCTAGAGCTGGGTTTTATTGGGAGACCCCATGCTTAGCATAGACCAAGATCTGGTTTCCATTCCCAGCACCAAACCAAAAATGACAGTGAATATCCTATATTTTGGGAGAATCAAAGACTTGATAGAAGACATTCAGAATGTAGCAGAGGAATACTATATCGCCTGAAAGCATTTTAAAAGGTCAAAATGTTTAATAAAAAAAAACTATTAAAAATAAAGGTCAATATTATCTGATAGAATGATAATTTGACTGAAAATTAAATGGCTCATAATCATAATCTGACGTTAGAGGAAAAAAAAATCCTAAGGTTTTTTGTTGTTGTTGTTGTTTCTTGTTGTTTTTGTTTTTTTGTTTTTTTGTTTTTTTTAACAAATCCTGTTTCTCATTGCCTAAATGTCAGGGAAATCTATTTTTTCTTAACAAACTGAGTTGATAAACTATAAAAACCCATAAACCATGAACTATCTACTAATATAAAACTAAATCAACATTAAAGAATTTTACAATGAATTTTCAAAATATTTGTAAAATGTAAAAAGCCTTATGTAAAGTTTATGACTGTGTACTAAATATAAGCTAAAGAAAATAACACTTTCAATATTTTTGAAATATATTGGCAATACTTCTGTAAAGAGATAGATAGAATTCCATTAGAGACACTGTGATTTGTATCAAGTCTTTAGAAATTAACACCAGTATGTTTATTCATAGTTAACAAGAATAAACCATGAGTGATGGTTTGCATATGCTTATCCCAAAGAGTAGCACTATTAAAAGGTGTGATCATATTGGAGTAGGTGTGGCCTTGTTGGACTAGGTGTGTTACTGTGGGGATCAGCTTAAATACCCTCAACCTAGCTGCCTGGAAGCAAGTATTCTGCTAGCAGCTTTAAAACTTCTTAAGACTTCTAAGCTCCTCCTGCACTATGCCTGTCTGGATGTTTCCATGTTCTTGCTTTGATAATAATGGACTGAACCTCTGAACCTGTGAACCAGGCTCAATTAAATGCTGTCCTTATAAGAGTTGCCTTTGTCATGGTGTCTGTTCATAGCAGTAAAACACTAACTAAGATACCATGGATAATAATTTGGCTGAATATTTTTGAAATAATATTTTTTTATTTATCCTTTGACAACTACATAGATGTAAACAATGTGTTTTAATCATGTGCGCCTTCACAGGAACCTATAACTCTTATAAAAACTGCCAACATGTCTGTCTTTTCATATCTCTTCCATTTTAATAACTAACTGATTGTAATTAGTGCAGCCTGTTGGAATACCTACTTAGTCTTAATCCTATGCAGCTGATTATAGTGCCAATGAGTTTATGACCACTATCATTTTGTCATGTCCTAATGATAACACTCTATAACACTACACTTCATTCAGCTTTCATACACTTTCTGTTCTGCTTCTTTCAACAGACAAGTTGATACATAGAATCAAATTTAAGACCCTGACATAAGTCCATCCATCTGCAGAATACTAATATTTGATAAAGAAATCATAAAGACAAAATGGGGATAAAAAATCTTCAAATAGTGCTGGTTTAAACAAATGTGAGCATATAGAAGAATACAAATTGATCCATATCTATCACTCTTCATAAACTTCATTTGCAAGTGGATTAAAGACCTTAACATAAAATAGATACACTGAACATGACAGAAAAGAAAGTGAGGAAAAGACTTAAGTGCATTGGCAAAGAAGATAGTTTCCTGAAAAGAACACTGATACTACAAGCAAGAAGGACAACAATCACTACAAAGGACCTCATGAAACTGAAAGATCAATATGGCAAAATGGTAGTCTACAAAATGGAAAAATATTTTTACAAACTCCATATCTGTTATAGAATTAATAACCAACATATATAAAGAACTTAAGAAAGAAGACATCAAACATCTAAAATTTCTAATTAAATGAAAGAATACATATCTAAACAGAGAATTCTAAATAGAAGGATCTCAAATGACTGTGAAACACTTAATGAAATGATCAATATCCTTAGCCATAAGTAAATGCAAGCCAAAAATACTTTCAAATCCTATCTTGTACCTGTCAGAATACTTAAGATCAAAACCATAAGTGTCAGTTCATGCTTGCAAGGATATGAGAAAAGGAAATACTCTTCCATTGTTGATAGGCATAAAAACATGTACAGCCATTATGGAAAATAATACAACAGTTTTTCAGAAAATTAGGAATTGATCTATCTCAAGACCCAGGAGTACCACTCATGTTCTTTGTAGTTTTATTGATAATAGTCAGAAAATGAAAAAAAAAAAAAAACTAGATAAATCTCAAGCAAAGAATGAATAAAGAATACATAGTATATTTACACAATGTAATATTGCTTAGTTGTTTAAGAAAATGACATCATGAAGTTTACAGTCAAATGGATGCAACTGGAAAAAAAAAGTATACTGAGAGAGTTAACCTAGATCCAGAAAGACAAATATGGTATATGTTTACTTAAACGTGGTTATTGGCTATTAAGTAAATTATAATCATGCTACAGTCTAAAATTCCAGAGAGGTTAAGTAAAGAGTAGTGTTCTATCAGGAAAAAATTTATCTCCCTGGGAAGGGGAAATAGAATAGATCTTGAAGGTGGACTTGAGAAAGGTAGCCATGGGCATGAGAAAGATCAGGTGGAAGGACTAGAGGAATAGTATGTAGGGTAAAACTGGAATTGGTAAATAATATAGAAATTTAGTTCAGTGGAAACTTCCTGGAATCTAAAAAGATGACATTAGTGACTCTGAACAGGCTATCATTTGTAGCCAGGCTAGGTTTTTCTTCCTCACATGTTTTATTGGTTATCTTATTTATTTACATTTCAAATGTTGTCCCCTTTAATGATTTCCCCTCTGCAAACCCCCTATCCCAACCTTCCTCCTTTTATCCTCGATGAGGGTGCTCCTCTACCCATTCACACACTCCTGGCTAACCCTTCTACCATCCCCCTATGCTGGGTCATCAAGTCTCCACAGGACTAAGGGGCTACCCTGCCATTGATGCTAGAGAAGCCAGTCTTCTCCTACATATATAGTTGAAGCCATGGATCCCTTCATCTGACTGGGAGTGAACATAAGTAAACAAAAACTTAAAGGGTACTTAAGACAGAATAGAGATTTAGTCTTAGAGATCCAAGGGAGCTCCCAGGGAGCCCTTCAACTCAAAGAACCTCCTTTCTGTTTACTTATGTTCACTCCTTGTCAGATAGTTTCTTGCTCTGCCCCTTGACCTAGAATTGACTTATTTATCTCTGGAGTTAAAGGTGTATACTACAGATTAGCCACAACACAGCAAGGGTTTTCCACTTCATAGTATTAGGGTTCATAATATAATCAAATATCCTACAACATTTATGTTGTTCAATATTGTTAACTTTCAGATAAAATACTGTGTCTCTATCACAACATCTTCAAATTGAAACAAAGCTTTACTTAAAAAATCTTAAATTCTTTGAAATTGGTTTTCCTTGGCTGAATGGCAACTGTCTTCTCACCCCAACTCTTCTGTGTTATCCAAACTTTCTCTCAGTGGCCATATACTATGTTCACAGTGAAAACCCTGTGTATGTGAATTTAGTGGTGTGGAGGATGCTGTTTCTTGTAACATCTGTCTCTTTTTCCTCAGTAGATAGATTTTTTTTAATGTGTGTAGACAATAAATATTGAACAACAACAAGGAAAAAAAAAAAAAAAACGAATGGCAATCATCTAGCGTTTATATGAGGGTAAGTGTCTACTATTCCTGGCAGGTCTCCTCTTTTCTGAATAAAAATAGGTAAGTAGGAGTAAATCAAAGAAAATGGGAGGTAGAGGGGAAGAAAGAGGAGGGGAGAAGGGAGGGGAGACTGCCATTAGGATGTAATATACAAGAGGAGAATATATAAAAAAGAAAAAGAAGGAAAATAATGGCAGTATGCAACTTGTAAATGTCTTTAGATTTTGGTCCTAAGAATTGAAAATGGATCTTTCTGAAGGTTAAAAATATCTATAGTCAATAAAGGAAATTAAAACACTCAGAAAACTACTACCTGTATGAAAATGTATACACATATTTTCTTGCCATTGATCCATGAACAATATATTTTCATAACTCTTAAGCACAAAGAATTTATACAACTTTAATTATTGTGAGTAATCTAGAGAGTTAAGTCCATTGGATAATTTTCATTGGCTATATGCAAATTCTACACCATATTATATAAAGTGTAAAATTATCTTTTATTTGTCTGATGTAATTGTTATCTTAAAGGCTTAGTACTGAATAAGCTCTCCATTTCTAATTATTTTGGAACTCTGGTTGTTTGGGTCAACTCAACTGTTCTGGCTTAAGTGCCTCTTTCCAAGTTGACTGATTCAATTTGCCTTCTCTGAACTTCTCACTGAATTCTTCTTCTTGTCCTCAAACTAATTCTGCCAATTTATTCCAATCTTTTGGATTCTTCTTTTTCTCTGGCTTTAACTGCTGTAGAGAAATGGCATGAGGTGGTGAGGTGACTGCTCCCAGCTTGCTAGATATAAGGCAACATGGGATTTTTGTAACTCTCAGCATACTGAGATAAGAGAAGACATACTTTCTCAAGTAGAGAATCCTGGTACATGTCTGAGGAAGTGGACTTCTGGATCCTTTCCTCAAGAGAAAGTATATTTTTTTTTAATTATAAGAAGCAACATATCTAAGAGTTGGACTGCTGACATATTTCTCAGTCTTCAAGGTTTGTGTCACTTTGACTCAAGAAAAGTTATTGCTAGGGAAACAGCAGTTGGTAAGAACTAGAAATCTTTGTTCTGTTTTGCCTTTAAAAGAAGTTGAAACTTAATAAATTGTGCATTGGCTAACTTCATTATGTATCCACTTTGTCCTGGTTAATGCGGTTCTACACTTGGGACCCCAATGCACAAGAAGTTGACAAACTGGCTTTGATGACCTACATTGAGATGCATAAACTTATGAACAAACTCACCAACACTGTTCTGCATTTTCTGCCCTGACTTCCACAATGACTGACTCAACTCTACTGCATTGAACTCAACTTGCTGAACAGAATGGGCTCCCAATTGGTTGCCAAATCTGAATTGAGTTGCCCCATGCTGCACTAAACTGAACTTTCTTCCTTCATTGCTCCTAAGCAGCCTCTCTTTCCTATCTGTTCTCATGAGAATTGGGAGTATCCTAACTCTGACTCCTTCTGTCAAATCTATCTGTATTCCAGCAACAGCAGCCATGTTGATGAATTAAAATTCCTTTACAAGAAGGTATTTGAGCAACTATAAAATTTGGTATGCATGATTTTTGTTGCTGTTGTCCCTCATTTTTTATTTTGAAAAAAAAAATATTCTCCCTAAATAGCAAATGTCAAATCTATGTATTCACTAGAAAAGTATAGAAACAATTTAAAATGGTAAAAATTGAGGAAAGTACAGTAGAATATATACAATTTGCAGATAATAAGAACATAAATATTGTTCATTTTATTTTAATTTGTATGACTTCTATAAAGATCCAGATTTTGCTTAGGCAAATCTGTCTGGAAATAATTTAATGTAACAAAAATCAAGCATCTTATACACAAAATTAGTATTAGAATGACATGGGAAAATAAAGCTAAGAATAAAATGAAGGTATTGAAAGATGACATTCCACATGTCCTTTCAGAATCAGTATGTTTGTCCTAAAATCCTGAGCATTTTAGTAATGTTTTACTGTGACATTATTAGAGCATCAATACTTAAAAAGGAACCCAAAGATACTCATTTCTTTTTAAGTCACATTTTTTTAAAAAATATGTTTTTTTTCTATATCTAAGTGTAATTTTAAGACTCTTCAAAGGCATTTTCCCCCTTGGAGAAATGTACCTTCTATTACACAGTAAAAGTTCACAGGGGAAATAGAGTTTACTTTGTAGAATGTCAAGGCTAATATTTCAGGTAAATGACATGTATTTTTGAAGAATGCCAGCAAGTACATTTAGAAATATCCGTTGTTTCTTCAAAAGTAATGCTTTTTTTTTTTCCTATTTGCTAGCTCATTTGTGATTCTTGCAGAAGAAAGGAGAAAATTTGCAAATTTCTAATGAGGATTCATAATGACAAAGGCAACTTAGAGGGCTATATATATTTTAAGTAACATCACCTTAGTTTTTTACCTTTAATTTAACTGCACTAAATTTATACAGAGAACACTAGTGATATGTATATACACTGGCATTCTTGGCACTTAGGGTAGATTTAATAAAGAAAACAGTGTGCTTTCTTCACAAAGGTCAGTTGGATAGACAGGAATATTCAAAGAACATATATCAAAGTTGCCATAGGCTACTCATAAACTATGAATATTTAATACCTTTGTACTTTTATACTGTTTGAAACATACTGAGATCTGAGAACTGCAATTCATAAAATTCTTTTCAAACAACCATGTAAAAATTATCAACAATGTTATAGGAAATAACCTAGTTACTAAAATTAAGTTACCATTAAAGTTTTCTTGAATTTTGTGTATAAAAATGTCCATTTTCAACAGTAATCTTAGATATTTTGTGATTTTTTTTTTCTCTTTTAGCAAATCGAAAGTTTTTTATGAATAGTTTCCTGTGACTTTTAGGGAATATTTTGATCTTAGATATTCTTGAAGCATATTTTATAAGTTTAAAACTTATAAATATATGTACTTATTTTATTTATTTTTCTCATATCTTTGTTTCTGTGTCTGTCAGTCTGGGGGCTCCTGAGTGGTAGTCAGATTCAGCTTATGGGAGTTAGTCCTCTTCTTCCATCATATAGGTTTTCAGGATTAGGACTTGGTTTTCAGTCTTCGTGGCAAGTACCCTTATGCATTGAGACATATTAATGGCCTTAATCTTTTAATGATATAAATTTAACAGTAGAAAATAAAGTAAAAAAGGTTTATGCTATTGAAATTTTAGGTGGATTATAATCTATTTGGACAACCCAAAAATTATATTCTCTTGCTTTCTTTCTTTTAAATGCTTCATGGTTTTCTCCATTTTGCTGTATTATCCATTTGATGCACTCTATTTCATATACCTACTACATATAAATGTCAGAAATATGTAATGATATTTTTAGATAACCAAATGATTTAAAAAGCAGTAGTATTATATATTGAAGTATCTTTACTTTGAAAGTATATTTATAGTATCACAACAAATCATTTTGTAATGTGTAATATAAAAGATTTCATTGCATATTTCCATTTATTTTGCTGACCCAAAATGTTCCTGTCTAAAAGAACTACAGGGACAAAAATGGAGAAAAGACTTAGTGAAAGGTGATCCTGTAACCAACCAACTTGGGATCCATCTCAAGGGGAGACTCCAAGACCTGAGACTATAACTGATGCTGTGGTGTGCTTACAGACAAGAGCCTAGCACAGCTGTCCTCAGGCCCAACAAGCAACTGACTGAGACAAACACAGATAGCAGATACTTATACCTAACAATTGGACTGAAGTCAGGGAGCCCTGTCGTTGAATTAGGGAAAAGCTGGAAAAAGTTGAGGAGGTAGGTAACCCCATAGGAAGACCAGCAGTCCCAACTAACACAGATCCCTAATATCTCTCAGACACTGGGCCACCAACCAGGCAGCATACACTAGCTGGTCTGGGGCACTGGACACAGACCTGAGAAAATTACCTGGTCTGGCCTCAGTGAGAGAAGATGTGCATAACCCTTGAGAAACTTGAGGCCCCAGAAAGTGGGGAGGCATGGAAGACTTGGGTTGTAGACATCCTTTTGGAGACATGGGGGAGGAGGAATGGGATAAGGACATGTGGGATGGTGGACTTGGATGGGGCATAAAAACTGGACTGTAAAAATAAAAAGAAAGACTTTTATTTTTCTGTCTATAAGTACACTGCTCCATTATTTCATATCCATTATGCATAACCATCCATAAAATTCAGTGACTAGATAATATCAGAAAACTTTTAGCCCCAAACTATTTCTAATAATTTTTGTATTTTAAAAGGTACAAATCTTGACATCTTCTTTCATGTGTTTTCTTTATGCTTTTAGCTGACATTTAGCTGACTTTAAAATGACATGGATCTTGCAAATTACTTAATTTGGGAAGGGAATGAACTAATAAAACTCCGGTCAAGTAAAAGCTCTAGTAGTCAATATAAACAGCAAATGATTTCAAAATTATATTACAAGAAATCAACGGAGCATGTTCAACAACGTTATGTTGATCACATGAATTACAGCTAATATTTATGGAATGTTTATCAGGTCATGCTTGTTTTAACTTACTTAACATAAGTCAATTCACTGAAACTTCCTTAATAAGACTAATATCCTTATGATTACTTTCCATTATGCAGAGGAAAAATACTAAAGTTAAAAAAAGAGTAAAAAGAAATTAGGTAATCTTTACAAGGTCAAACTAATATGTAAATCCAAACAGACTGGGTACCATGTTCAAATTTAATGACTAAGTTCTCAAAATGATAAGCAGAAGAGACACGAGTCATATTTGATATAGATCATAAAAAAAGTTAAAGAGCGAGTATATTCATTTTAAAGTTTGAAATCTATCCCCAGTCCCTCTTTGATGCACAGAAAACATATTACTAAATAAACTTTAATAAAATTATGATTTGGGTGCCCTGGTATCTAGATAGAATAAGGCAAGAGACTTTACACTATTTCTCCCCACTACTGCTAAAACTCTAATAAGTTTCCAGAGCCAACGTACTTTTGATAAATTAGCTCTTTCTATTAGCATTTAAAATGTTATGTTTTTGAAGCTATCTATCAGGCTACAAATATCTATACTTTTTTAGGTTTTTTTTTGTATTCCTATTTTGAAAAAAAATGAATATTAAGAATTTTCATAAATGCCAGGGTTCCTTCCTATCTGAGTGAGTGCCCTGAGCAGATCTTGGAGTCTACCTCTGTACCCAATCTCACAATACCCAGAAGAAGCTCAACTCCCAGGCACTCTAACATCTCTCAGACTATAGGTATACATGACATCTGCCTCAACACCCCAACACTGGGAGTAACTGGAACCAGCTGGATCCAGGGATGCAGAAACTCCCATTCTGATGGAGGCCCTGATTCCTTCTGTTCTGAGCAGAACTCAGGCACTAGCTCTGCCCTCAGTCAAATAATATCCAGAAGAAACTCAACTCCCAGGTGATCTAAAACTCTCAGAATCATAGGATCTCAGGAACTTGTTCACACCAGGATTTCAGAATCCCAGAGGCAGCTTCACTCCTAGCACCTCTGAAACACCCAGGATTCAGGATCACTGGATCCCAGAATCACAGAATCACAGAGACAGCTAAACTCTGAGGAGTACTGAAACAATCAGCATCACAGGAGGGATAGGCTTCAGTCAGTATCAGCAATGGTAGGTAGTACTAGAGATAGCTAGATGGCAAGAGGCAAGTGTAAGAACTTAAGCAACAGAAACCAAGGTTACTTGGCACGATGAGAACCCAGTTCAACCACCATAGCAAGTCCTGGATACACCATTACACTGGAAAAGCAAAATTCAGATCTAAAATCATTTCTCATGATGATGATAGAAGACATTAAGAAGGACATAAATAACTCCCTTAAAAAACACAGGAGAATAGAGGTAAATAATTAAAAAGACTTAAAGAGCAAACACAAAAATTCCTTTAAAAAAATTACCAGAGAAAACAACCAAACAGGTGAAGGAATTGGATAAGACCATCCAGGATTAAAAAAAAAAAAAAATGGAAATAAAAATAGTAAAGAAAACATAAAGGGAGACAACCCTGGAGATAGAAAACCTAGGAAAGAGGTCATGAGTCATAGACAGAATCATCACCAAGAGAATACAAGAGACAGAAGAGAGAATCTCACGTGCAGAAGATACCATAGAAAATGTTGACATAACAGTCAACGAAAATGTAAAAAGCAAAAAGCTCTTAACACAAAACATCCAGGAAATCCAGGACAAAATGGGAAGAGAAAATCTAAGGATAATAGATATCGAAGAGAGTGAAGATTCCCAACTTAAATGGCCAGTAAATATCTTCAATAAAATTATAAAAGAAAACTTCCTTAACCTAAAGAAAGAGATGACTAAGAGTATACAAGAAGCCTACATAACCCCAAATAGACTGAACCAGAAAAGACATTCCTCCCATCACATAATAATCAAAACAACAAATACACAAAACAAAGAATACTAAAAACAGCAAGGTAAATTTTGTTATATACAAAGGCAGATCTATCAGAATTATACCAGACTTCTCACCAGAGACTGCAAAAGCCAGGGGATTCTGGGCAGATGTCATACAGACCCTAAGAGAACACAAATGCCAGCTCAGGCTACTATACACAGCAAAATATTAAATTGCCATAGATGGAGAAAAAAAGATATTTCATGACAAAATTAAATTTACACAGTATCTTTCCACAAATCGAGCCCTACAAAGGATAATAGAGGGAAAGCTCCAAAACAAGGAGGGAAACTACACCCTAGAAAAGGCAAGAAAGTAATCCTCTTTCAACAAAACTAAAAGAAGATAGCCACACAAGCATGATTCCATCTATAATAACAAAAATAACAGGAAGCAACAATCACTCTTCCTTAATATCTCTTAACATCAATGAACTCAACTCCCATTAAAATGAAATAAACCTAACAGACTGGATATATAAACAACCCTAACATTTTGCTTCATATAGGAAACACACCTCAGTGACAAAGTCAGACAATACCTCAAAGTAAAAAAGCTGGGAAAAAAATTTCAAAGCAAATGGTCCCAAGAAACAAGCTGGAGTAGTCATTCTAATATTGAATAAAATTCACTTTCAAGTAAAAGTTATCAAAAAAGATAAGGAAGGACACTTCATACTTGTCAAAGGAAAAATGTAGCAGCATGAACTCTCAGTTCTGAACATCTATGCTCCAAATTCAAGGGAGCCCACATTCATAAAAGAATCTTTACTAAAGCTCAAAGCACACATTTCACCTCACACAATAATAGTGGGAGACTTCAACACCCCACTCTCAGTAATGGACAAATCATACAAACAGAAACTAAACAGAGACACAATGAAACTAACAGAAGTTATGAACCAAATGGATTTAACAGATATCTATAGAATATTTCACCCTAAAACAAAGAATATACCTTTTTCTTAGCACTTCATGGTACCTTCTCCAAAATTGACCATATAATTGGTCACAAAACTGCCATCAATGGATACAAAAAGATTGAAATAATCTCTTGCATCCTATCAGAACAACATGGACTAAGGCTGGTCTTCAATAACAACATAAACAAAAGAAAGCCCATATACACATGGAAGCTGAGCAAGGCTCTACTCAATGATGACTTGGTCAAGGAAGAAATAAAGAAATAAATAAATGACTTTTTAGAATTTAATGAAAATGAAGGCACATCATACCAAAACTTATGAGACACAATGAAAGCAGTACTGAGAGGAAAACTCATAGGTCTAAATGCCTACCAAAAGAAACTGGAGAGAGTTAGCTTGAAAGAACACCTGAAAGCTCTAGAACATAAAGAAGCAAATACACCCAAGAGGAATCAATGGCAGGAAATAATCAAACTCAGGGCTGAAATCAATCAAGTAGAAAACAAAAAGAACTATACAAAGAATCAATAAATCTATGAGCTGTTTTTTTTTTTTTGAGAAAATCAACAAGATAGATAACAGTATCCAAATTAATAAAATCAGAAATAAAGAGGGATACATAACACTAGAAACCGAGGAAATTCAAACAATAATCAGATCCTACTACGCAAGCCTATACTCAACCAAATTGAAAAATCTGGATAAAATGCTCAATTTTCTAGACAGTTACCAAGTGCCAAAGTTAAATCAAGATCAGTAAAACTATCTAAATTATCCTATAACCTCTAAAGAAATAGAAGCAGCAATTAAAAGTCTCTGAACTAAAAAAAGCCAAGGACCACATGGATTTAGTGCAGAATTTCATCAGATCTTCAAAGAAGACCTAATACCAATACTCTTCAAATTATTTCACAAAGTAGAAACAGAAGAAATACTACCCAATTTGTTTGATGAAGCCACAATTACACACTGATACTTAAACCACACAAAGACCCAACAAAGAAAAAGTACTTCAGACCAATTTCCCTTGTGAACATCGACACAAAAATACTCAATAATATTCTAGCAAACCGAATCCAAGAACACATCAAAATGATCTTTCACTACTATCAAGTTGGCTTCATCCCAGCGATACACATATGGTTCAATATTCTGGAATCCATTAATATAATCTACTCTATAAACAAGCTCAAAGAAGTAAACCAAATGATCATTTCATTTGATGCTGGAAAAGGATTTGATAAAATTCAACACCCATTCATGGTAAAAGCCTTGGAAAGATCAGGAATTCAAGGCCCATACTTAAACATAATAAAAGCCATATACAGCAAACCAGTAGTCAACATCAAACCAAATGGAGAGAAACTTGAAGCCAATCTCATTAAAATCAGGGACTAGACAAAGTTGCCCACTCTCACTATCTATTCAATATAGTATTTGAAATTCTAGCTAGAGCAATTAGACAACAAAAAGAAGTCAAAGGAATACAAATAGGAAAGGAAGAAGTCTGAGAGTTGTATCTTGGTTATTTCAAGCTTTTTGGCTAATATTCATTTATCAGTAAGTGCATACCATATGTGTTCTTTTGTGATTGGGTTACCTCACTTGTAGGATTCTGAAAGTATAGTTTGGTTTCTGGTCGAGCACTGGCCAGAGGTGACTGGAGACACAACAGGTATCCTTGGAAGGGACAGCACACATTTCATCATGCTCCCAGACTCCAGGCTCCTGACAGAGGCTGAAGACCTCAACTGATCTGTGCCTTTCAGTCACGCAGTGCAATGCACCAACCAGCCCAGCCACAGGTTGAGGGTGTGACTACAGGCTACAAGAGATCTCCATATTAATGAGATACCTAAAGGCCAGAGGGCATAGCCAATTAAGCATTGCTTCTCAGACCCTCCTCTTATTTGCAAAAGGTATTTAATCTCAGGCCCACACTGAGAACACAGGGTACAGCTTCATCCACTTTTAGCCATGACAATAAACCTTTTAAAATCATGTACTTCCTCTTGTCTTGGGGCCTGCTATGGGAACCATAGAGGGTGCCTTCAACAAATAAGCTGCCACTTAATCTCCCACCAGAAGACTTCTCTA
This sequence comes from Mastomys natalensis, assembly GCA_021653895.1. NCBI lineage: Eukaryota > Metazoa > Chordata > Mammalia > Rodentia > Muridae > Mastomys > Mastomys natalensis. Next base: position 33,142 of record JAJTUV010003306.1, on the reverse strand, counting down.
CTTTCCAGCGATGGATGTCTAGCCCCAGCAAAGTGAGTCGCTGTGATCAAGAGTCTCATTTTCCTGTGGGGCACTGCCAGAACTTCTCCCCCTCGCCCCTTTGGGCTGTGGGTCAGCCTAGCCCGTATGACACCCCCCTCCCAAGTCTCAGTCCTTCTGTGGCCTCTTAGCTGTTCCTGAGAGGCCAAGGGCTGAGAGCAGCTGGTCTCTGGCAGCCACCTTGGCTCAGGGACACCCAACCCAAGGGATCTGGCCCACACAAGACCTCAGACTGGGATCTCACCATGCCTGGGGTAGAGCTCTGTGACTTCATCCACCCAGCTACCTGTGGAATGATTTCAGTCAAAATCTGGCCCTTCTGTCCCCTGAGCCATGGCCCTAGCCAACTGGGCCAGTAGACATGTGAGATGCACAACTCAGTCCAACCAGACCCACGCCAATGCAAGAGCTACAGCCTCACATCTTTTTTTTTTTTTTTTTTTTGATAACTTTTGGTTGAGAGTCGATTTTATTGAGATATTAGAGTAGCTACTCCAGTTTATTTCTTCAGACCATTTGCTGAGAAAATTGTTTTCCAGTCTTTTACTCAGAGGTAGTGTTTATCTTTGTCATTGAGATGTGTTTCCTGGAGGCAGCAAAATTCTGGGTCCTGTTTGTATATCCAGTCTGTTAGTCTAAGACTTTTTATTGGGGAATTAAGTGCATTGATGTTAAGAGTTATTAAGGAAAAATGATTGTTGCTTCCTGTTATTTTTGTTATTAGAGGTGGAATTATATTTGTATAGCTATCTTCTTTTGGGTTTGTTGAAAGATTACTTTCTTACTTTCTCTAGGATGTCATTTTCACCCTTGTGTTGTAATTTTCCTTCTATTATCCTTTGTAGGGCTGGATTTGTGGAAAGATATTGAGTAAATTTGCTTTTGTCATGGAATATCTTGGTTCCTCCATCTATAGTGATTGAGAGTTTTGCTGGGTATAGTAGTCTGGACTGGCATTTTTGTTCCCTTAGGGTCTGTATGATATCAGTCCAGGATGTTCTGGCTTTTATAGCCTGGTGAGAAATCTGGCATAATTCTGATAGAGTGGCCTTTATATGTTACTTAACCTTTTACCCTTAATACTTTTAATACTTTTTTTTTTGCTTTGTGCATTTGATGTTTTGATTATTATGTGATGAGAGGAATTTCTTTTCTGGTCTAATCTATTTGGAGTTCTATAGGTTTCCTGTATGTTCATGTGCATCTCTTTCTTTATATTAGGAAAGTTTTCTTCTATAATTTTGATGAAAATATTTACTGGCTCTTTAAGTTGAAAATCTTCACTCTCATCTATACCTATTAATCTTAAGCTTGGTGTTCTCATTGTGTCCTGGATTTCCTGGATGTTTTGGGTTAGGAGCTTTTTGCATTTTGTATTTTCTTTGACAGTTGTGTCAATGTTTTCCATGGTATCTTCTGCAACTGAGATTCCCTCTTCTATCTCTTGTATTCTGTTGGTGATACTTGCATCTATGACTCATGATCTCTTTTCTATGTTTTCTATCTCCAGGGTAGTCTGCCTTTGTGATTTCTTTATTGTTTCTTCTTCGATTTTGAGATTCTGGATGGTTGTGTTTAATTCCTTCACCAGTTTGTTTTGTTTTCTTATAATTCTTTAAGGGATTTTTGTTTTTCCTCTTTAAAGACTTCTACCTGTTTACCTGTGTTCTCCTATATTTTGTTAAGGTAGTTATTTATGTCCTTCTTAGAGTCTTGTATCATTATCATGAGAAGTTATTTTAAATCTGAATCCTGCTTTTCAAGTGTGATAGGATCTCCAGGACTTGCTATTGTGGGAGAACTGGGTTCTGATGATACTAGATAACCTTGGTTTCTGTTTCTTATGTTCTTGTCCTTGCCTTTGCCTTCTGGTTAACACTAGTGCTACCTATATTCATTATCTCTGACTGGAGCCTGTCTTTCCAGTCATCTTGCTTGTGTAAGAACTCCTCAGAGTCCAATTGTCTCTGTGATCCTGTGACTCTGAACTTCTGGGTGGAAAAATTCCTGGGAGTCAGGCTGCCTCTGGGATCCTGAAATCCTGCTGCTCTGAGTGAAGTGGTTCCTCTAGGATGGGTCAGGATATGGGGTCTTCCTGGGATCAGACCAGCTAGGAGTATGCCCCAGCTAAAAGGACCAAGTGAGGGGAGATATTAATTTTCAAATAAATAAGTTATTGATGTGACTCCTTCATAAAACAGAAAATACAATTCCTTATTCTTTTTTGTTCAGTAGCTGGACTCCAAAAATTAAAATACTTTTAAAAAGTAGGTTATAAGAATAAAAGCACAGCAATTTTATTTGGATTATTTTGCATGGTGGTTTTCTAGAAAAAAAAAGAAAAAGAAAAGAAAACTTAAAACAGACTTTAAAATGGAATTAGGTGTGCATGTACTTCTTTAACAAAAGATAATAAATTGTAGAGAAATGACTCAGTGAAGAAGCAGGAGATTTTGGTTCCTGGTGGTCATTAAAATATATGAAGGTAAGTAAATGCAAACCAACTCCTCTTGGTGCCTTGCTTCCAAAGTTACTTTTCTCCTTGCGGTGAAAGAATCCAGGGACATTTTCACAAAGTAAATTTATACCGTGATTTTAATGTAGTTTTGTTTTGTTTTCTTTTCTCAACTGTTTTTAAGTCAAATAATTCTTTTGCTAATATAACATATTTTGGAGCTGCAACTTATGATCTCCTTCAATTTCAGAGAGAGTTATTGACATTTTTATCTTCTTTGTTTATATTAATTATATTTTTATATATCACTGTATGATTTCAGTTGAGTTCCATAAAACTAATTGCAGTGAGTTTATTAATTCTGGTGAAAATATAGAGCTAGTCCTTTAAAATAATTCGAATTTGCACTTGGGAGGCAGAGGCAGGCGGATTTCTGAGTTCGAGGCCAGCCTGGTCTACAGAGTGAGTTCCAGGACAGCCCGAGCTACACAGAGAAACCCTGTCTCAAAAAAACAAAAAAAAAAAACAAAAAAAAAAATAATTCGAATTTGTCTTCTTCCATGCAAGGTGCTCTTTCATCTCACTAGGAATAGAATACCCTTTTTTCTTTAACTCTTGGGATTTTTGTCTTTTTCTCATTCATCTCAAATATTCTTAGAATGTTTATTCCCTTTTGTTTTAATTTACATAATTTTCTAGTAGTATGACTTTGGAAAGTCTTTTTAGGAGTTTAAAATGTGATAAGATGTTAACAGTTCTTTGATTCATTCCTCATATTGTATTTGAAACAGAGGATCATTGTCCATGCAGTTAATAAAGTTGTGGCCATACTAAGTAAAGCAGACATTTATTCAAATAAATTAATGTTCTGTAGTAAAAGAGAATATCTGAGTGACTACAAATATCAGGAAGAACACTATATAGCACATATTGAATGTATCATCACATAAATCGAATCAACACTTGGGCTACCATCATGTAGAAATACTAAGAAAATATTATCTGTTTCAGCAATCCTAGGGATATGCTTCTGCAAAGAATTTCATTGTGGCAACCCAGCTTCCTGAACCAGAAGATTATAAATATAGAAGGGGTCACCTCTTATGTACCAAGCAGTGTCACCTTTCCTTGTATTGCTTCTTGCCTGAGTTGAGATCCAGTTCTTTCCACTGTGTCACCATCTAGCATATGCTCTTTATATCTGACACCATGATGGAGTCTAATCTGAGGCTGTCCCCATCTAGCTTCAGGCTCCCTAATTTGTGATTTTTTAAAAAAACTTTTCTAAGGTCCACACTGTAGCTCAGCTTGTGTCTGTTTTGTTTTTTAGTTGTGAATACGTAATTGTTTGTGTACATGTCAGAATGTGCATGCCATGACATGAGTAGCTGTCAGAAAACTTGTCAGAATCAGTTCTCTGTGTCTACCATGTGGTTTCCTGCATTGAACTCAGGTTATAGGCTAGACAGTAAGCATAATTTGGAGTTTAGTCACCTCATTTGTCCCTCAGGTTTTATTATTTGATTCTGTCTCAATGTAACCAGCTAGGCTTCTGAGATATTTGAAAAACACTGTTCACAAAAATGTGCAAGTAGATTTGAGGATTCTGAGAAGTGTATGCTGCCTATTGCTTTTCATTGCTGGTTTCTTAACCAGGGCTTCCTGGATTGCTTTTTGGATGCAGTTTCTGCTTCACTTTTCTATATCAGGTAGCCTTGTGGTAGGAGGGTTGGTTGTAGCTTACTTCTTTTCCCTTAGTCAGCTTTTTCTGTTACATGGCTTTTCAACTCTCCCATTATACAGTATGGATTCTATTTGGAATGATTTTGGAATAAAATCTATTATTTCTCATTCCGATTGTGGTTTCCTGTAAGTTATAACCTTGTATTTATGTGAAAGTTTTCTTCTGTGTCTCTTTTCTGCCATGCCTGCTGTATCCACATTTGTTCTATATGGACTACAGTGACATAGGATTATGGTAAGTTCATAGGACTTCAATTTAACTGAGTCACCCTATAACAAATACTCACAGGAGAAAATATGGAAACAAAGTGTGGAGCAGAGACTGAAGTAACGGCCATCCAGAGACTGACTTACCTGGGGATCCATTCCCTATACAGTTGCCAAACTGAGACATTATTTCGGATGCCTAGAAGTTCTTGCTGACAGAAGCCTGACATGGCTGTCTCCTGAGATGGTCTGCTAGAGCCTGACAAATACAGTGGCTTATGCTCGCAACCAACCATTAGACTGAACGTGGGGTCCCTGATGGAAGAGTTGGAGAAGGAACTTAGAGGGTTGCATGCCAGTGGGGAGAGCAACAATGACAACCTGCTAGACCCCTGGAGCTCCTGGGACTGACTCACCAACCAAAGAGTACACATGAAGGGATCCATGGAGCTCCCTGCATATGTGGCAGAGGATGGCCTTGTCAGGCATTAGTGGGAGGATCCTTGGTCCTGTGAGGTTGGATGCCCCAGTGTAGGGTAATCCCAGGGCAGGAAGGTAGGAGTGGGTGGGTGGGTAGGGGAGCACTCTTATAAAAGAAGGTCAGGGGAAGTGGATAGAAGGTTTCCAGAGGTGAAACCTGGAAAGGGAATAACATTTGAAATGTAAATAAAGAAAATATTCAATAAAAATAAAATAAAATTACTATCTCTAAATTGTATCACATTCACCAGGGGTTCCTGGCTTGCTTGTTAGATGGAGTTTCTGTTCCACTTTTCCATATCAGGTATCCATGGGCTATGATGGTTTGGTATAGCTCACTTCTTTTTTCCTCAGTCAACTTTTTCTGCTACATGAATTTTGATCTAACCCATTATATACTGTGAACTTTATTTGGGAACAAATTGAAACATAATCTATTCTTTCTTATTCTGATTACTAAGTAAACAGAATGTGAAGCAAAAGATAGAGGTCAGAGGACTTGATCTAGAAGAACTTTCTAGAGTTGGGTCTTTCATTCTAACATGTGTGTCCTGAAGATTGAACTCAAATTATCAATCTTAGCAGCAAATGCATTAAATTGCTAAGCCTTCTCCCAAGCCCCATTGCAGCTTTTATATGTGCCTCATCACAATCTGAGACTTCACTCTAGCAGCTTTAATTTTCATATTTCTACTAGTATGTTTACTTGTAGGAGGGATACATATGAGAATATGAAAATCAGAGATCAATATCAAGGATGAGGGCTTGAAACTGACACAGACAGTCTAAAAAAGATAATTACCACCTTAATAAATATAGAGAACACAAAAAGTAACTTCAATTTTACAAGTTATAAATTTCCCCTGCCAGATTATTTATTATTTATCTATATAGTTCTGTCTCCCTGTGTACTACTTGGACTTGTAAATAGGTTCAGTTTCATACATTTAGTTTTATTTTTTATCAGTTTATGATAATTTATAGCATATGAAGTTAGCTAATAAGATTTAATAGATATAAGCCACATAAAAAGTATTTAATGTTAAATCAAAAAGTTTAACTTCAAAAATACATAGTTTGAAGAAGTTAAAGGATGGAATAAAAATACACAGGAGGTGGCCTCTTCAGGCTCAATATCTGCAATGCTGTGAGTCACAGGTAAGTTCACCCCCATTGATTCTTGGCTGTCTCCCTCGTGTTTGGTCTCTGTCTAGTCATGGTGAGGCATCCACTTCCCCACCTTGGTCAGTTGTAGATTTTCATGCATTCTTATGGACATCTAGCCATATCTCCTGTCTCTCCCCACATCTGATTCTGAACTCCCCCATTCACCACCCTATGCCCTCTCCCCACCCATGTGAGAGTGTAGGACTGTGAAAGGATAACTTGGTTCCTGGTTGAGCACAGGCCTCAAACCCCAGACCCTAATGAGATGGTAGGTGTTTGGCCTTGCTCTCAGACTCCAGGCTCCTGACACAAGGCTGAAGACCTCCATTGATCCGTGCCTTTCAGTCACGTAGGGCAATGCCCTTATAGCCCCTTCCAAAGAGAGGTTTGTGTCACCTAGCACAGGTAGAGGGCATGACTACAGGCCACAGAGCCTCAAGAGATCTCCATATTAATGGGATACCTAAACGCCAGAGGACATAGCCAATTAAGCATTCCTTCTCAGACCCTCCTCCTTACAAATGGTATTTAACCAAAGGCCTGCCTGGGAGTAGAGGGGTACAGCTTCATCCACTTTCCACCATGACAATAAACCTTTTAAAACCATGGACTTCCTAGTGTCTTTGGGGCCCTGTGGGAACTGTGAAGAAGGCCTTTAACTAATGAGCCACCACCACTGTCACCCAATCTGCCACTAGAAGACTTCTCTACATTCACAACATAGAGGCCACCAACTCAAGCAAGCTAGCCAAGCCAGCAATGACACAGCCAAACAAATCTCTTCTACCAAGAGTTTCCACCCCACAGGGCTCTGGCAGAGCGTTCCCTCACCCCTCTTGGCAGTGGGTGGTCTAGCCTGTATGCCCACTCCATCTCAGTCCTTCTGTGGTCCCCAGCGGTGTCTGGGTGCCCAAGGACTGAGACCACCGGTCTCCCCATCTAGCTGCTTTGACCCAGAGACCCCCCACTCAGGAGCACTGCCCCCCGGGACTTCAGGCTGAGACCCCTCTATGCCCAGGTGGAGTCTGGTGGCTTCTCATAGTCCAATGTCCACCCAGCACTGCTTGGAGTAAACTCAGTCAAATTCCCACTCTTCTTTCACCTACTTTCTTTAAAAACATACTGAGGAGTTAGCAAAATAACCCAGAGGGTAGTAGCTTGTTTTGCAAGCAAGCCTAAGAACTTGAATTCTATTCCCAGAATATAAAGATAGAATGTTTGAACAGAATACTCATGGTGTTTAGTGCTTCAAATGTTCATTTGATCATATATAAACATTTTACACAAAAATATAGTAAGTATAAAAGATCCTTTTTTGAGGGGGGAGGGTCAGGCATTGTATTGTATAAATTTAATACCAGAATTCTTGAAGGAGAGACATTTGTATCTCTGTGAATTCCAGGATTCCCAGGGCTAGAAAAAGAGGTGATCTCTGAAAAAATATTTATAATGCAAAAGCACATTAGATATTATAGTTATTATAATTTTGCCACAACAATCAAACCTTACTTAATAAAACAAGAGTAGGGTATCAACATTTATTTATTTTTATTTTTCATTCTTTTATTATTGATTAATTAATTAATTACTTTATATCCCAAATGTTGCCCCCTTTCTGTTTGCCTCTTGTAGAGTTCTTTCCCCTCTCTCCCATTCATATCTAAGAGGGTGCCTGCCCTGGTATCTCCCCCAACCTGTGGTATCAAGTCTCTAGAGGATTAGGCAAATCCTCTCCCCTGAGGCCAGACAATGCAACTTTTTGCTACATATATGCTGTGGGCTTCAGAACAGACCAACCCATGTATGTACTTTTTTGGTTGGTGGCTCACTCTCTTGGAGCTCCTAGAGGAGAGGCCCATATTAGTTGACATTGTTGGGATTCCTATGGGGTTGCTATTTGCATCAGTTCCTTCAATTCTTCCCTTAACTCTTCCATAAGGGTTTTAGTCCTCCACCCAATGCTTGGCTATGTGTATCTGCATTTGTCTCAACTAGCTGTTGGCATAACCTCTCAGAATACAGTCATAGTAGTCTGCTGTCTGTAAGCAGAACATAGCATCAGTAATAATAGTATCATGGATTGATGCCCATCCCTGAGATGGATCCTAAGTTGGTCTGGTCATTGGTTGTTCATGTCTTTGTTCTCTGTTCCATTTTTGTCCCTGCATTTCTTTTAGACAAAAGCAATTTTGGGTCAAAAGATTCCACCTTACACCAAACAGAATGGCAAAGATCAAAAACTAAAGCAACAATCACACTCTAAGTAGGATGTGGAGAAACAGGAACACTCCTCTGTTGGGGATGGGATTGCAAACTGGAACAACCACTCTGGAAATCAATCAGGTGGTTCCTCAGAAAATTGGAAATAGTTCTATTTAGAAGATCAAACTGTACTAACTTTGGGCATATGCCCAAAAGATGCTCTACCATATCACAAGAACAAATGCCCCACTATGTTTATAGCAGCCTTATTGTAATAGCCAGAATCTGGAAACAACCTAGATGTACCTCAACCAAATAATGGATACAGAAAATGTGGTTCATTTATACAAATGGACTACTATTTAGCTACTAAAAACAAGGATATCATGAATTTTGCAATCAAATGGATGGAACTAGAAAATATCATCCTGAGTGATGTAAAACATACCCAAAAGACATGTATAGTATGTACTCACTGATAAGTGAATATTAGCTAAAAATTACAGAATACCCATGATATATCCCACAGACCCTAAGATGTTAACAAGAAAAGAAGGCCCAAATGAAGATACTTAAATCCGAATTAGAAGAGAGAACAAAATAATCATGGGAGTCAGAGGGAGGAAATGACATGAATGGGAGAGAGGACGAGGGAGGCAGAAAAGGGGGGACAGGATCAGGTATCAGAGGATACAGGAGAGGGGCCCAGATGGTCAGACGAATGAACAGAAATATGCATCTACTGGAACTGGGAGTGGGGAAAACCTTTATAAAGTCTCAGAGATCTAGGATGGGTGAGGCTCCCAAGAATGTGGGTGACCTTAGATGAAATGCCTAACAGTAGGTATATGGAAACTGAAGAGACCACCTCCAGTAGTCAGACCAGGCCTGTAGTGTTTGGATGGGGAAACCAATCTACCTACAAAACCTTCTACCTAAAGTTGCTCTTGTCTAAAAGTATGTTTATATTTATAATATGTATTATTTTCTTTACTTTTCTTTATTCTTTTCTGATATATCAATTATCCTTTAAAATATACTTTTTCATTTTATGACATTTCTTTTATGTATATGATTTTGCCTGCATGTATTTATGAGCATGTGTATGTAGCTGGTGCTACAGAGGTCAGAAGAGGATATTTCTCCCTAGCTAATAGAAGATGGGAACCACCACCATGTGGGAGATAAGAAGAGGGAAAATAGTAGTCTGAATGATCAAATTAAGTCTATTTAGCCACTAATACCATATGTAAAATGAACTTTTTATTCATTTTTCTTATCTAACTGATAGCAAATGTAACAATTGTCTTTCAATAAAAGCATTACTTAGAATTTATTGATATCCCAGTACTTTGAGGCATGGAAAAGCTTTAAATATTCACATAAACCTTAATTTAGAAGTCAACAAACTTAGTTTTGCTGGAACCATAAATTCTATGCTTTGTATTTTCGTATTGCTCTACTCAGGCAGTGCCCATTATATGTATACATTGTATAAAATTACTTGGTATTGATTTTCAAATTCAGAAAGTCATGTTTCCTAGCACTGGGTCTTTAACATAGTGATGACTAGAAAACATTTTAATCACCACTTCCAAGAACATTACTCTTCAACTGAGATCAATTTCCATACCCAGGATGTAGCTATTAAACTCACCATTCTCATCCTTTATCTGGCTTTCTGTCAAGTACCTTCAAGTTGATAGGGTTTGCTAGGTAATCTCTGCCCATTATTATTTATTTACTTTGAAAATAGCAGGACATCCCAAATTCATAAATGTAGAAGTCAAAATCTTTTAATATCAAAACAAATTGTTTTATACAAATTAAGATATATAGCATATTATGTTTTCTGTTTTCAATATATGTTTATATTGAAATAATATATATCATATCACACACACACACACACACACATACACACACACACATATATATATATATATGTGTATATATATTATATATCAGATAAATGTTTTTAGAATTCATATGTCTTTATGGAGAGATAATAGTACTTCAAAATGCCTATACAACATGCATTAACAAAATCCAATATACAACTATGTTTTAATTACTAATAATTTATTGTGCTAGAAATTTCATATTTTTTATTTCTATGCATTTGAAATATATCACTTATAGCTTTTTTTTTTTTTTAATGAATTGCCACCCAACTTTTTAAAGAACAAATGGAAGTAACTTCTTCATTCAAAGGGAGTTTTTGGTGAAAGAATTCTCATCACCTCTGTTTAAATGGCCTCTTGAGATGCCATGCTTCTGCAAGGGTGACATACTTGTTTCCAAAAATGAGTAAAAACACATTGTAATTATATTATTTTTCTGACTTGTTTCTCTTAACATAATAGTCCTACTTCTATTCAAGAGGCTTGAGATGACAGGATGGGTTGATTTTTATAGCTTAAATACCCTTATAGTATTCCACTGGGAAAATATACCATGTTTTTGTTTAATTTTGTTTTGCTTACCTTATCAGGCACTGAAGGACATCTTGAATAATTTCATGTACACAGTGCTACAACAGATGATAGGGGCGTGCAAGAAACAAACTTTTTTTTTCTCTTGCTGTGATAATTTCCCAACAGTGGAATTTCTAGATTATGTAGAACTCCATGTAGTTTTTCAAGAAACCACCCTGTTGTTTTCCATAATGATTATTCTTATTTACATTTCTATCAAAAGTGTAGAAGAGCTTTCTTTCCTTTCTTGTGAATCTTTATCAGCATTGCTCATTTCTTTCTGTGTTGGTTTTGGTTTTGTTTGAAGACAAAGACTTACTATGTTGCATTATATCTTGAGTGCTGGGATTACAGACCTGTGCTTCTGTATATTTCACATTTTTCTTTTCTTGGGGCTGACATCTATTCAATAATTGCTTTTTGATACTTCATTCATCCCAGAGTGCAAATTCATTCTCATATACCATTTAAAAATATTCTCAAATTATTTTCATTCCTGGTTGCTCCTTTGATGTGTAGAAGCTTCATACTTTGACATGATTAGATTTATATACCTTTTATTTTTGTTATTTATACCTTTAAAGTTCTGTATAAAATATTGTTGTCTATAATAATGCCTTCAAGTATTTTCAATATAGGCTGTTCTTTGCAGCATTATAAACATTAAAATGAGAAGATTGTCATGAATTTGAAATCAGACAGTCATAGATAGTGATTTCCAGGATATTGTGGCATAGAAAGTGAGATGATAAACTCACCTATATATCACCCCAAGCAAAAAATCTTTTTAACGCCATTATATTGATCTTTTTAAAATATTTATATTCTTAATTTTATTTATGTTTTAATTCTTCGTATTATTTATTTATTCATTTATTTATTATAAATTTGGTTTTGGCTTATTTTTAATTATTTTATTTACATTCTAAATATTGTATAACCCCCTTCCTAGTCTCCCCTCCATGAGTTTTTTCACCCCATTCCTTCTCTCCTTTGCTTCTGAGAGGGTGCTTCCCATACCTACCCATTGATTCCTGCCTCACCCGCCTAGAATCCCTCTTCCCTGGAACATCAAGTTTCTACACAATTAAGTACATTATTTCCCACTGAGGCCAGATAAGGCAGTCTTCTGCTGTATATATAGAGGCAGCTACTAACCAGCTCTTTGGTTTGTGGCTTAATCTCTGGGAGCTCTGAGGGTTCCTAGATAGTTGATACTGTCTCTCTTCTTATGGGGTTGCAAACTCCTTCAGCTCCTTTAGTCCTCTAACTTTTCAATAGGCATCCATGACCTTTGTCCAATGGCTGGCTGTCAGTAGCTGCATTTGTCTCAGTCAGCTGTTGGTAGAGGCTGTCAGAGGACAACCATGATAGGCTTCTGTCTGCAAGCACAGCATAGCATCAGTAATAATGTTAAGATCTAGTGCCTGCCCATGCAATGGATCATATATTGAACCAGTCTTTGGATGAACGTTCCTTCAGCCTCTGCTCCATTTTTGTCCTGAATTTCCTTTAAATAGGAACAATTTTGGATACAAAATTTTGAAACTGGGCAGGTTTCCCATGCCACAATTGGGGGCCATGTTTTCCTACTGGATATGGTCTTTTTAGGTTCCATCTCTCTACTGTTGGACATTTTAGCTAAGGTCATTTCCATTGGGTCCAAAGAACTTCTCACACCCCTGGTGTTTGGGATTTCTAGAGGTTACCCCTGGCCCCCATTCCATACTAATGCATATTTCTATTCACGTTCCTGGCCCTCTTGGCTCCTCACCTGTCTTACCACATACCTGATTCTATACCCCTTTTCCCTCCACCTCTACTTTCCCATCCAAGTCCCATCTTCCTTCTGCCTCCCATAATTATTTTATTCCCTCTTCTAAGTGGGATTGAAGTATCCAAACTTGGGCCTTCTCTATGGTCTGTGAGTTGTATCATGGATATTCTAAACTTTTTGGCTAATATCCACTTATCAGTGAGTCCATTCTACCATACATATCCTTTTGAGTCTGGGTTAAGTCACTAAGGATACTATTTTCTAGTTCCATCCATTTGCCTGCAAAATTCATGATGTCCTTGTTATTAATAGCTGAATAGTAGTCCATTGTGTAAATGAGGCATATTTTCTGAATCCATTCTTCTGTTAAGGAACATCTCAGTTGTTTATAGCTTCTGGCTATTACAGATAAGGCTGCTAGGAAAATAGTAGAGCACATGTCCTTGTGATATTTTAGAGCATATTATTGGTATATATCCAGGAGTAGTATAGCTGGGTCTTCAGGTGGAACTGTTTCCAATTTTCTGAGGAATTACCAAATTTATTTTCAGAGTGGTTGTACCAGTTTGCAATACCACCAACAATAGAGTAGTTTTCCTCTTTTTTCCACATCATCACCAGCATCTGTTGTCACCTGAGTTCTTTATGTTAGCCATTCTGACTTGTGTAAGGTAGAATCACAGGGTTGTTTTGATTTGCATTTCCCTGATCACTAAGGATTTCTTTAAGTGCTTATCCGCCATTCATGACTCCTCAGTTGAGAATTATCTGTTTAGCTCTGTACCTCATTTTTGAATTTGGTTATTTAGTTTTCTGGAGTTTAACTTCTTGAGTTCTTTTATATTTTGAATATTAGCACTCTATTGAATGTAGGATTAGTGAATATCCTTTCCCAAAGTGTAGATTGCAGTTTTGTGTTATTAACAAATTCCTTTGCTTTACAGAAGCTTTTCAAATTAATGAGGTCCTGTTTGTCTATTGTTGATCTTAGAACCTGAACCATTGGTCATCTATACAGGAATTTTTCCCCCTGTGACAATGTGTTTGAGGCTATTTTCCACTTTCTCTTCTATTAGAGTCAGTATATCTGGTTTTATATGGAGGTTCTTGTTCCACTTGGACTTGATAAATAATGGATCTATGTGATACAGATGGATCTATTTGCATTTTTTACATACAGACTGACAGACCAGTGGCATTTATTGAAGAGGCTTTCTTTTTTCTCCTGTAGGTTTTTGGCTTCTTTGTCAAATATCAAGTGCTGCATATGTGTGTTGGTTTATTTCTAAATCTTCATTTCTATTCCATTGATCAACTTGCCTGTCTCTGTGCCAATACCATGCAGTCCTGATTGTTTAAATCTTTAGGCTTAATTTCTTGAGATCACTGGCACTTCTGATGGTATTTTTCTGTTTTGATGAGGTGGATAGGAAGTTTCAGGTTACTTGGAACAAGAACAAATAATACTAAGTTTGTGGTGCCAGTCATATCAATTTTTAAAGCATTAGCTATGAAGAGGTTACTTCATAGTGTAACCAGTCACATCAGGATGAACATATTCTAAAGGCAGTAGGGATCCATTGCGGAGAACAATATTAAAAGATGTCATTGAACAAGAAGAAGTCAAACTGTTGCCTGTATGGATCATTCACCCCTACGTTATAGTCTCTGTGATAGAAGAAGTTTTTCTGCAGGCCACTATAAGATAAATGTAGAGACACAGACACAAAATCACTGACCCACTGTCCTGCCTGCATTATACACTAGGGTAGTGGTAGCACAGAACTTGTAGGAGTAGCCAATCATTGGGTGATTTGACTTAAGGCCCACTTCAGGAGAATGAACCTGTATCTAACATTGCTTGGGTAACCAAGAAGCAGAAAGTAGATATCCCAAATCTTAGATAAAACTAAGCAACATTGGTCAAAAACAAACAAACTCACCTATAAACAACAAAAACAAAATGGTTGCAAATAATATTGGGTTATACACATAGATGAGTGCCTTGCCCAGTAATTATCAGAGGGTCTTTCTCAGGAAGCAAATCGAGTGTATGCAAAGAAGAACAGCCAGAAATTATGTAGAGAAAGTTTAAATTGGATGTCTCCATCAAATCTCTTCATTCAGAGCTCAGAAAATCCAATGGAAGAGGAGCCAAAAACATTGTACATGTCATAGGTTATGGAGAGCACCAGGAGAACAAGGCTGTCTGAATCAATTGATCAAGGTACATATGGCCTCACAGACACTGAAGGAGAAAGTACTAACATGCATTCACATGCATTAGGTCTTCTATATATACATTATACCTTTCTATTTAGTATTTTTATGAGACTCCTGATTATGAAAACGTGTACTCTTTTGACTCTTTTACCTGCTCTTGGGACTCTTTTCTTCCTATTGGGTTGTTGCATCCAAATTTGATATGAAAATTTTTGAGTCACCTTGTTATATTATACTTTGAATTTTCTGGTTGTTACCTTTTAGCACGCTGTGTTTTCTTGTGAGAGACCAGAAAGGGGATGGATCCAGATGGGAGAGGAAGTGTGAAGGAAATGGGAAGAGTTGAGAGATGGGAAAATATCAGGATTATTGTATGAGAAAATAATCTATTTTCAATTTGAGATGGGGAAGAGGGAAAGAAAATGTGTTATTCATCATGTTTGTCAAATTGTTGGAAGAATGAGGTTAAAGTAACTAGAATTCCCTCAAAAATTTCATACTAGGAGAAGAAAAAGCCTAATCCTAGTAGTTAGAGCCATCTTGAACAATGTCTAAAGCTGTTTTTCATTTCTAGCATTATAGTTTTTAAGCATCTTTCTTTAGTCATTGCTTAGAAAGATCACAATATTTTATAGTTTTTGTATATTTTTACACAAAATATATGCAGAAAATACTTTAACATTCAGCATATATATATACACACACACACACACACACACACACACAAAGCAAATCCCTGACCCAAACTCCTCTCCAAGTTGACTGATTCAATCTTCCTTCTCTCAGCTTTTCACTAAATTGCTCTTTTTGGCCTCAAACTAACTCTAGGAATTTATTCTAGTCTCTTGCTCATTTCATTCTCTGACTTGTTCTATCTTCACCTGTGTTTAGCTTGTTTTCTCTCCCTATCTATGTAAAATTGTCCATATACAACCGATTTTGAACTTCACAAACTGAACTGACACAACTCCACTCCACTGAACATCCTTTCAACTCACTGACACAACTGAACTGACACAATTCTCAACTGATAGAACACCAGTTCAACTGCACTGAATTTATCATACAGAATGGAACTCAATTCTGTTCAATTGAACTGAAATGTCTCCCTTCATTACTCTTATATTTTTGGTTGTGAGCCTAGCCTTTAACGGCTGAGCCATCTCTCCAGCCCTCCCTTCATTACTCTTAAGTAGACTCTTTCCTCGTGCTTCTAAGACTTGGGTGTATTATATCTTTTATGCATTAAGTCAATCTATTTCTGATTCATCACTCTGTGTGTGTGTAACTCAGTTAAAATTAATTTTCAAATATGGCTATTTCCTTCTACAAACTAATTTTACCTTAAAAGTGTGTACTCAGGGCACTTCTGTGTTCTGGCCAAAGGGAATGAAGGCTTGTGGTCCTTTGCTAGAGCACCCATGTTGCTCTGGAATCAATGCCATTGAGATATATTTCCCTAATTATTAGGTTAACTTTTGGTCATTTAATGAAAAATTTCATACTACATTTTGAAAAATTAAAAGAAAAAAAAATTATTTGGAAAAAGACAGTATCATTACATACTCTGTAAACACCAAAACATTAGCCCAGTAATATTATAAATAACTGCATATATATATATATATATATATATATATATATATTAATAAATTTGACAGCTTAGATGAAACAGACCAGTATTTAAAAAGAAACTGCCAAAATTATTTTTAGGACTTCCAGAAACAGCTATTTTTATTCCATAATTCTATCAAATAACCAGGGAAAATCAGGACCAAGCATCTGCAATCTGTTCTGTGAGAGAGGAAAAGATTTTTTTATATTCATGAAATAATTAATAATCAATAATGTAACAAAATATAGTTTATAAATCCAAATGTATTGGAAAGTATTTTTATAGCTGTAAGAACAAAAATCTACTTGAAAGTAATAAACAGAGTAAGAAATAGCTCTGCACTATTTTTATCTACTCAGATGATATAAAATTTATCATATATGTCAGGTAAATAAATTTAAAAAATTATTAGTTGGCTGTCTGAACAAGAAAAATGAAAGTATATTAGTTAATGAAGAATACCATAGGATAAATTTCAATGCTCATTTATAGTTTTGCCATAAAACAACAGCAGTAAAAAAGAAACATGCACAACTTGATAAAGTTCATATATAATTCTCATAAAGCCAACATTGTATTTAACAGTTAAAGAAAGGATAATAGTAGAAATAGTACAAGGATGGCCACTCCCACTACTAATATTCATCAGAATAGTAGTATTCAGAAGATCTGGTCAGTGCAATTAAGAAACAAGTTAATGTGGAAGTCATAATTTTGAAAGCAAAAACAAATTTTTTCCTATTCACTAGTGTTATGAATATAAACATAAAAATGTCAACCTTTTCACATAGCATTCTCTAGAACTAATAAATTAGTTCATCCAGGTATCTAAATATAACCATTAAAAATAGAAAACATAGATATGGGAACAAAATATAGGATACTTTATAAGCTCTTAAAAACATTGTTAAATTATTATGGGTAATTTTACCAAGTAATGCACAAAGCTTTTATGATAAAACTATATATCATTAGTGAAAACATTATAAGTAATCTTAGTGAAGATAGATACACCAGTCATTGTTTCTGTGAGTTAAAAAACTGTATTATTAAAATTTCATTTCTATATAAATCAATACATAGATTCAACAACATTTCAATCAAAATTTCATCATAATATTTTTATAAACCTTGTCAAGTTCTATCTTAAATTTTTATAGAAAATAGATTATTCAAACAGGCTTTTTGAAGACAAGAAAATAATTGAAGGCTGCATGATACCTTTGGCTTATAAAGCCATGATAATTATGATATTATATAACTGATTTAACCATGAAATATAAATACAGAAAAGGATCTATAATTTTTAACAAAGTCACAAAGACACTTTAATGCATTTAGAATAAACTTTTCAATCAATGGTATTTTACTGCATTTCTTTAAACTACAAATTCATATGTTACACTTTATAAAGTACATAACACAAAAGTGTTCACATCTCTGATTCTATAAGAAAATGTACAAAAGTTCTGGAAGGAAACGTTGGCGATTATCTTTGTAGACTGATCTGACTACATGAGAAATTCTCAAATTTTAAAAATAAGAAACAATCTATTAATAAATATTTAACAGAAACTTAAGGAAAGATGATTCATGGGTGACAGGTAAGTACTAGAATGAAGCTCCATCTTATTAATCATTACAGAAATTAAAAAAACAAAATCACAGTGTGATATTTCATACCTCTTAGACTAAAATAGATAATCTTAATGTGTCATCCACCAACTGTTAGTATAGCAGAATAGCTATAAAACAAATGATGTCTAAAGAGGTTACTTTATAAAACTATATTATTGAATTTTATAAGTTCAAGAAAACTGTGCTTATCATATGACTAGGTAACATCTAACTTCACCTGGTGAATTAATGAACCAATTTTTTAATGATATAATAAAATATAATATAGCATAGTATAATATAATGTAATATAATATAGAGAAAACAAAAACTAACACATCAGAATTGAATAAAAGAAACAACAAGAAGGAAAAGAGCCTCAGAAAAGGCACAAGAAATAGAAAGACACTGAGATCCACTTCTCCATAAACATGGAAATTGCATGAAATATCAAACTTGAAGCCATAGTATATACTGAAAGAACATATTCAGGTCTAAGGCACTCTGCCAATCTCTGTGAATTCATATGTGTAAGAACCATGTTTTATTAGAGGGTCTCCTTGGTATTCTCCATCTTCTCTGGCTTTTACACTCTTTTCAACTCCTTTTGTATATTATCTCCTTAGGATGGAATTTGATGAAGACATATGTTCATGGTTGAATATTCCAAAGTCTTTCACTGTCTATGTATTGCCTTGCTATCTCTGTATTTTTTCCAACTGCTGTAAAGGGAAGCCTCTAAATTGGCAAGACATTAATCTATGAGTATATCAAAATTTTATTAAGAACCTTGCTACTGCTATGATTTTTGTTGTTTTGTTTTTAGAGCAGTAACATTTGGTTTTTCCTTAGGTCTCTGGAATATCTACTCTTAAGCCCTTGTTTACCTAAGTAGTGCCACATATAAGCTCTATAAATCAATCATTCATATTCATAAAGTAGAATACTACTCAATATATTTAATGAAAGAGTATCATACTTAACACCATGGATATATGGTAAGTGAATTATAACACATGAAAGAAAATATTGGAAAGAATTCATGTGTGTATTTCAATTCCAATTTTGGTTATAAGAAAGTCAATACCATAACAACTAAAAACAGATCAATATCTGTCCAGAGTTTAGAGTGGAGAGGGTAGAACAAAGGAAGATATCAGTCATCAAATGTAGTTTAAATTGATTTCATGAAAACATAAGTGCCTATAAAATGTACTAATAAAAATTAATATATAATCAAAGACTGAAAAACATTAATATATAATCAAAGTCAAATATCTTAATACCATAATAGTAAATTACTTACAACTCTAGTATGAAATAGAGACAACATTTTTATAAAGGAACTTTAAACACATATTACAAGTTTTTATAAAATAGACTCACTGATAAGTGGATATTAACCAAAAAGAAGCTTGGAATCCCCACAATACAACTGACTGGCCATATGAAACCTAAGAAGAAAGAAGATAATACCAAAGTATAGATGCTACAGTACTACTCAGTAGGTGGGAGATAATAATCTCTGGGAAGTAGAGGGAAAGAGGCATCTGGGAAGGAGAGAGGAAGGAAGGGAAAAGGGGGGCAAATTCAGATATGGGAGAAGATGAGGGAGAAGAACAGATGGTCATGAATTTGATAGTAGGTGTGTAGCAGTGGGGAAGGAGGAACTGGGGTAGCCACTATAAAGTCCCAGATACCAGGGACCCATGAATTCCCCAGGACCCAACAGGAAGGACCTTAGTTGAAATACCCAACAAAGGCAAGATAGAACCTGGAGAGACCATATCCAGTGGATAGGCATGGCTACTAGTTGAAATATGAGGCCATTTACCCATCTCAAAAATATTAATCCAGAATTTCTCCTGTCAAAAGGAAATGCAGAGACAAAGAGTGGAACAGAAATTGAAGGAAAGACCATCCAGAGACTGCCCCACCTAGGGATTCATCCCATCTACTGACACCAAACCCAGACACTATTGATGAAGCCAAGAAGTATTTACTGACAGGAGCCCAGTATAACTATACACTGAGAGGCTCTGCCAGAGCTGGACCAATACAGATACAGATGTAAACAGCCAAACATTGGACTGAGTGTGGGGACCCCAATGGGGAAGTTAGAGCAAGGACTGTAGGAGCTGAAAGGGTTTGCCACCTCATAGGAAAAACAACAATATCAACCAACCAGACCCCCCAAAGTTCCCAGGGACTAAACCACCAATGAAAGAGTACACAGTGGGTATCTATGGCTCCAGCTGGATATATAGTAGAGGATTGTCTTATCTGGCATCACTAGGAGAGCCTCTTGATAGTGTGGAGGCTTCATGATCTAGGATAGGGGAACACTAGGCAGTAGTGGGTGGGCAGGTTGGGGTACACCCTCATAGAGTCAGTGGAAGGGAGTAGGGGATGGGGGCTTATGGAGGGGAAACTGGATTGGGGGATAACATTTTAAATGTAATAAATAAAATAACCATTAAAATGTTAAAAATAATACATTTGATCATCAAGACAGAAAAATTAGTAAAGCAATAGTAATGATCTACTCTATCCAAAATATACATAAGAGGTGTGTACAATAGCATATTCTATGCTAGAGCAACGTAGTGTACATTATTCTCAAACACATATAAGACACTCTCATCTTTGAGAACAAAACTGAGAAATCTAAATCAAGTGTCTTTTCTAATGGTAATGTTAGGAATATAGAAGGAAATGTTATGATAACAGAAAGAAAACTACAAATTTTACAAAGATATGAAAGTTTAAAAATAATAATAAAGGTGTCATATTCTTAAAGGGTCTTTTATTTTAAATATGGGTTATTAATAGGGATATTTATATGGGTTTTGTATTTTTGGTGGGTGCATTGAAGTTTATTGATTGTATTCAAGAGAGTAGGCAGGGTTCCTTAGGCCTCTCCTGTGTCTGGGATGGAAATTGTGAGGAAGATGCTCAGTACTGGGGGCCATGTTGGGACAGGGACTCCTCAGAAACCAAGAGTCTCTCTCTTGCCCTCAGTGTCCTTGCTGAGGTAGGTGGTCCAGGGTTTTTTCTTCCTTTAAGGTCATGTAGGCCATGAGGTCCACCACCCTATTGCTGTAGCCATATTCATTGTCATATCAGGAAATGAGCTTTACAAAGTTGTCCTTGAGAGCAATGCCAGTCCCAGCATCAAAGGTGGAGGAGTGGGAGTTGCTGTTGAAGTCGCAGGAGACAACCTGGTTCTCAGTGTAGCCCAGGATGCCCTTTAGTGGGCCTTCAGATGCCTGCTTATTTTTAAAGGTAGTAATTCTGTCAAGAGATGTAGAGGGCTTAAGCAGAATTGTATTTAATAAATACAAGCAAAGGAAACAGTCCAAACTGAAGTTAAAAGGGAAGCTGTCCCAAGGCAAAGGGCAATATAATGGTTTCTACATTGTGTATTTAAGGAAAATCATTAAGACTTGTCATGGGTTAGATGTTAGGAGGGCTTTAAGGGAACCATAGTATACAAGTACCAAATACACACACACACACACACACACACAGACACACACACACACAGAGGGAGAGAGAGAGAGAGAGAGAGAGAGAGAGAGAGAGAGAGAGAGAGGTGAGAGAGAGATACAACCATGCAGATTGTCAGGTGCAGTTTCACAGTAATATGAGTTACCCAGAAAATGCAAGAAGATGACATTTATAACACAGAAATACTTATCAGTCTAAAAAATCAGGTATAACATTTCTATATAAATCTGTGAACTACTGATGAAAGAAAATGAAAACACAAGTAAAAGAGCACATTCGTACATTGTTAGAATGAATTTTGATAAAATGTCCTTTCTACCTGTCTCAGTGTTCTATTGTAGTGAATAGGCACGGTGATTATTACAATACTTACAAAGGAAAACATTTAACTAGGGCTTAGTTACAGTTTATATTTAGTCCACATTCATCATGGCAGGAAGTATGGAGGCAGACATGATACTGGGACAGTAGGTGAGAAGACTGGGACAGTAGGTGAGAAGAATTCTACATCTAGATTTACAGGTAGCAGGAAGAGGGAGACTATGGACTTGGAATGGGCTTCTTGAAGTATCACAGTCCACCTTCAAAGACATGCTTTTTTCAACAACGCTTCTAATCATTTTAAATAGTGATTCTAATGGGGAACTAAATATTTAAATTAAATTTAATTTAAATCTCTCATTCAAACTACCATAGTACTCAAAATGGTACATAGAATCAAAGTAATCTCTGCAAGACAGATACAACCAACAATTCTACCTAGGTGTGACACTGGTGAAACATTACAAAGACTGACTAGCATGCCATGACAGTTCTAATGATGCAAACTTGACACATATATATTTTGTTGTCAGAGAACAGATTTCTAACTGTACTAAAGTCATACACAACAAAGATAAATGATACCTTTTACTGGAAACTTACTCAACCTACCCTAGGCTAGTTGTTCATATTGGAGAAGCACCTACTGCAACGACTTTTTTAAACCAGAAAAACCCTAACTACATTTTAAGTATTTGTCCGTATAACAGCAGATTAGTGTAGTTCTTGCATCTTACAATGAAAATGTCTCACTGTAACAGATGAAGACTGTTAGAGAAAACCACCATAGACAAAAATGCATGCTTACATAGCCCAGTTCCAACTGATAAACGTACTGCATGTAAGACTCAGGGATCATTGTGGAAAGATTGCAAGATCCAGAGGAAAATGGAAGTAGCTCTAAGATTATTGTTTATTGTAGAAATTTCATAGTAGCTATAACCATAAATGCTTACTAGAGTGGCTGTGGAAATGAGCTTGAACAAGGCCAATAATAATATGCATGCTAATGTAAATGAGGGATATCTTACAAGTTCTTCATCCTAGATTAAAAATAAACTAACTAACTAACTAACTAACTAACTAACTAACACCTGAAAATAACTAGTGAATCTTGAGATCTAGAGAAATAGGCTTACCTCAAAGAATAACACATTAATTGGCTACCCAATGCCAAATGGTTAGCACTTAAATCGTATACATACAACTAAGAAAATGCAGAATAAATAGGTTGGATTTAAGTATTTAACAATACAAACAACAACAACAACAACAATTTGAGTAAAAAGGGTATGGCATTGAATGAGAACAGGGGGAGTAGTTCTAAAGCCATTTGGTGTTCTTCCTGCATGGCCCTGAGCAGATATATATGTATGCCTAAAGAGTACACCCATGTTTACTGCTAAACAATTCAGTGTAATTGTGACAAGAATAGACAAAAAATCAAAATAAAAAAAATAAATAATACATAGAATGAGACATTGTTCAACTAATAAATATGAAAGTTCTCCAATACCTGATAATATGGATGAACTTAGAAAATATGATACTAACCAAAATAACTAAAAAAAAGATACTTGATATATGAGTCTACATTCATGATATCAAAAATGCTCATATTCATAGATTCAAAAAAGTAAAAAGATCAATTATGAGAAATCAACTGCTAGCAAATTGCCACACTTCATCCTAAAACAAAAATTTTAAGACAATGTTTTAGTTTGCAATCCTTTGCTGTCAAAAACAGAGTGACTAAAAGCATCATGGGAAGGAAATGGTTTATTTGACTTCCTGCATTTCCTCAGTTTCTCAGCAAGGAAAGCCAAGATAGGAACTTAAGTCAGGAAACTGGAGGGAAGAACTGAAGCAGAGACATTGGAAGAATGCTGCTTCTTACCTTGTTCTCTATTGTTTACTAAGTTTGCTTTCCCATACAACTACTTAAGGAAAACTCAACATTCAATATGAACATATTGATAGATTATGAACTACATTAAAAACACACTCTGATGATTATAACTATTGAAAATTCACACATATTGCTGGCTTAGTTTGTTTTATGTTGTGATAAAATACCAATTAAAATCAACTGAGGCGGGAGTGGTTAAGTGGGTGGGGAGCATACTCATAGAAGCAGTGTATGGGGGGAAAGGGTAGGAGGTTTCCGAGGGAGAAACCAGGAAAGGGGATAACATTTGAAATGTATATGAATAATATATCCAATTAAAAAATACAATAAAAATAGTCAATGAAAAAAATCAACTTGAGGGAAGTAAGGCTTTCTTGGGCTTATATTTACACTTCATAAACTATCTTTGAGATAAATCAGAGCAGGGATTTAGACAGGAACCTGTAGGAAAAACATCCAACTAGAGACCATTGAAGAACAGGAATATGGTTTACTGGCTTGCTCAGCTACATTTTCTACATAGAGCAGGATCAATTGCTCATAGTGGGCTAGGATGTCTTACATCAAGATACAGGTAATAAGTCATAGTCTTGCCTACAGGCCAATATAATGGTAGCATTTTAGTTTTTCAAATGAGGGTTCCTCTTCCCAGAAGTTTCTAGCTTGTGTCAAGTTGACAAAAAGTCTAACCATCACAAATAAGTGTTTTCTTATTCTTCAGCTTTTAGAAAGAATTTAAGTGTTGATGTCAGATATAATACTGAGAACTTAAATGCACATCATAAAAGTGAAATCTATATGTTTGTATTTATATATCATACATTGTAGTACATGTGTCAGATTTTTATTTTCTCTGAAAAACACATTCTCATTTTATATATATATATATATATATATATATATATATATATATATATATATATTTTTTTTTTTTTTTTTTTCTTGCAAGACATACATTTTCTTCTTTCATAGCCAAACTTGTCTTTAGGAAAGCAAAATATTCTGGTGACTTTGAAAAGTCAGTTTATCTACAAATAAATCTTGAGCTGCAAAGACTTGACTGAAAATAGTACTTTCCATCAGTGTTTTGGAGTGCCAATTCTATAAATCCATGATTTTCTATAAAAGATTTATAGGGGAAAAAAGCAGTAGGTTTCTCTTTGTTGTGTACTGAGGGAGCAAATGGAGCCACTCAGTTTCAAGACTGAAAGAGTTTGTTTGTGATGTTCTAGAGTGTCTCACTTAGACCCTGGCAGCACAGATCCATCACAGAGCCCTAGGAGTATATGCTATCATTTAAGTTTTTGTTTACAGCATGGAAACAATGTTGACCTGCTTACTTTTCAATACCAAGGTAAAATGTCATGCATTGTCTGACAAACAATGTTTGTCAGAGACAAGGATATTTTTCTCATTGAACTTCATGTCTCCCTCTATAGTCCCAACCTTCTGGAAATCAATCTTTTAATAAAGAACAAAATGTCTACTGTTGATTTTTATAGACCTAAAGGTCAAGATTGCAGTTACTCATATAAAAACCAGAATGATTTTTTTTTAAATCAGGAAAAAATATTCCTCCAGGAAAGTAAAGTTAATATAGTAGCCCTCTTTTCTTCTGTACCAATGACAGGAATACCACTGTCTTCAAATCAGTTTTAATTACTGCTCTAGGTTGCAAATTTTTCTACATTTAAAATTTCTGTTGATTTTTGTATTGATTGCTGTGAAGGAATTAGTCATCTTATTTATTGAAAGCAATATAATATTGTGAATTCAGAAAATTAGACTTAAATGTGAACTGTGCATTAAACTAGCATGTCCATATTTAATTATTCTTTACTTTATCTGTGGCTTATGATAGTTAGAATATTGTGCTAACACAGTGTTTTCATGGGTTCTGAAATATTATGAATTTTTCACTGTTATCTTTATTCATCCTTTCTGAAATATTACTAAGTAGCTCCTCTCATTTCCTGTTTTTAAATCTGAACTTGCATTATGGCTTTTCTTTGGCTAAGACTATGAATATAGTTCAGATATTCTTATAAAATCTGATTTTATCACACTAGGAGCAAAATACATTCATAAACCTCAATTGTCAAATGAAACAGAATTAAATTTAACATAGTTAAATAACACCCAACCCTCATGAGAACTGACAGGAAAAACAGGCTACTTAAGAGCAGTGC
This sequence comes from Mastomys natalensis, assembly GCA_021653895.1. NCBI lineage: Eukaryota > Metazoa > Chordata > Mammalia > Rodentia > Muridae > Mastomys > Mastomys natalensis. The sequence goes on along the minus strand of JAJTUV010003306.1, from coordinate 7,211 downwards.
TGAGTGAGACAAGAGGGAGGGCAGTTCAGTGAGTCCAGTTCTGTTTAGTTCAGGCAATGTTGTGGAGTTTAGTTGTGCTCCCTGCAATTCAATGCGGTTCAGAGTAGTTCAGTACAATTCAGTTGAATGAAGTTGAGTTCAGTTTAGTTCATGCAGTCAGTGTAGTTAGTACAGTTCCATCTGTGTTTTTACTAGTTTAGGGTAACAGTAATCAAGTCTGAATATAAAGTATCAAATATTTTAGGTAAATAGTCTAACACTGTGCTATGCTTTCAAAGCTAATTGTGTTGTTTATATTTTTAGTTATTATATCCATAGGATCAAATGGCTATGAAGGAATTTTCATCTAAAAACATGGCTGCTATGGCAAGTGATTATATCTAAAATCCTTCTAGGCCTATGTGATCCAGCTGGAATTACACACCAGTGATTAATCCCTATGGCTGGATTATAGACACACCCTTAGTACACATCTTTAATCAGAAATAGTGAAAGTACATTTAGTTTGTAGAAGGAAGCAGGCATATTTGATAATGACTTCTAATTAAGCACCAGAGAAAATAACTAATAAGAGAAAGATTTGACATGATGAGACAGAAATAGAATACACCCAACCCTCATGAGAACTGACAGGAAAAACAGGCTACTTAAGAGTAGTGCTGAGCGAGACAAGAGAGAGGGCAGTTCAGTGAGTCCAGTTCTGTTTAGTTCAAACAATGTTGTGGAGTACAGTTGTGCTCCCTGCAATTCAGCACAGTTCAGAGTAGTTCAGTACAGTTCAGTTGAATGAAGTTGAGTTCAGTTTAGTTCATGCAGTCAATGTAGTCAGTACATTTCCATCTATGGAATTTGGAAGGACTTTTTCCAAGCAGAGAAATTCAGTGAGAAGCTGAGACAAAATTGTTTAAATTGGTCAGTTTGGAGAGAAGTTTTGAGCTGGAGCAACTGAGTTAAATTATCCAGCCAGAATTCAGAAGAAAAAGAAAAACAGAAAAGAGTGAGCTTATTTAGCAGTAAGCCTCTGAGATGACAATTACATCTTGAGAACAAGAGTTACTTTTACACATGGCTTAGCATGTTTGTATGTGCTCTAACACTTAGCAAAACTGTCATCTATGGATATTGTTTTAAGTTACATAGACGTGCAGTACGTTGTTACCTGGTATAGGGTGTGTGTGGGGAAACTGATGTATAATGAAAAATCATGTGTCCCATGTTTTACTATTTATTTTTTATTATGTCAATAGAATTACAGAAAATACCATTGCTATAATCTATATAATGGATAATGTTTAGAGTGCATTGTTATACAGGATTTGATATACAATAAAAACATAGATTTTTCTACATTTAGTTATTTCTGTGTAAGCATTTCAATAATAATATGGGAAATGACTTTTGTCTAACAAAAACTGGTTCCATGAGTTTAAACATCAGTGAGTTGCATGGGGGAATCCCAGATGGATGGTGCTGTTAGTGTGTGCTCTGTTCTAAGAAAGATCCAAACTAAAACAGACTGGGAGAAATCTTGAGGTATCTTGGCTATCTAGGAGAGGAGGATATCCATTCTGTATGTTCAAGGAGTTTTAGCTAAAGCTTAAACAAACAAGTCCTCAAAGTAAATATTGGCTTGCATAAATGCTACTGAAATAAGTGGAACTGTGTAAACACATCTGTTAAAGTTATCACTTAGAGTTAAATAGACACAAGAGAAGTTGTTTGATAGAATTTGAATGCCTTGATAAAGTTTAAATTGATATTTTGAACAGATACAAAGCATTATTTTAAGGGCTTATTAAAACATATGTCATGGACAAGAGATTGATTACAAGGGACCTAACCTCAGGAATGCTGGAGGGAATTCATGCTTTTATGTCAGATAATAGATAAAATAAACAGGTTTGGAAACAAATTCCCAACAATATTTTCTTTCTAATTGTTTTATTTCCTTCATAGAAATTGGGAGTAGAAAGGCAAAAAATGTAGGCATGTAAATTCCTCTTGAGAAAGCACAAATTCATCTGAATTAATTATACAAACCATTATTGTTGTCTTTATCTATACATAAAAGAATAGGCTAAAAGAATATATGTACCCAAAGTACAAAATAATTTGAAAATATTATGCACCTTGCTAAAACTTTGAGGGTCCTCTTATCTTGTTCTTGACATTAGGCTACAACACATTGTTTTTTCTTAAGAAAGATTCCATGATTATAAATAAAACTAAACTAATGACATAAAGTCACCTTGAGTTAAAATAGCAACAAGCCTTACAATGTAACTTCTCTCAATGTATGAGAAAGGTACAACACTTACTCTGTTCATTGTGAAGTACTTGAGCCTCAATATATAAGATAACATTAAATACAATGGAATTTCTAGGTGCAACATCCTCTTCATTAGTTCTGTGAACTACATTAAAATGACAACTTTTGTCACTAGATTGTAAATATAGTTACTTTCACATTAGATATTTTTTTCTTTTTTAAATTGGTTATTTTATTTATTTACAATACAGATGTCATCCTCTTTCCCCATTCCCCCTTCCCAGAACCCCTGACCCATCCCCCCTCTTCCTTTATACTTTTATACCATTATGATTATATGCATGTATTAAGGTCAGTTCTAGGTTGAGGAACTAGCCATACAATAGATGCAAATAGTCAAGGAACAAGCAATGCAATAAACACAAATAGTCAAAGAAAAAGCAAGTCATTAGACCCAATGTGAACACTCTGTGATCACTGTTTCTAAGGGCTTATCAGGATGACCAAAGTATCTGAGCCTACTTCCCTGTCCTAGCCCATGTTAATTCGATACTTTAAATTCTACTGAATGGCACAGATCATGTAACATATACGGTGTTATCAGGTAAAAGTGAGGTAAAATAAAAAGACAATTATGGGAGAAAGGCCCATCCACAGTGGTCACTAAGGTAATTAGTGCCTGGACAGCTACTTGTCATAGACACTTTAGAAAATTTTCAAAAACTTCTCCCTGATGAAGAAAAATGGATTTTTCTCACAGAAAGAAAATATTTCCCCTACATTTTAGGAAAATTAATAAATCATTCTTTCTTCAAAATTTAATGTTCAAAAATGTTAGAAACTGTGCAAATTCATTTTTATAATGAAAGAAGTATTAAATGATCTGATGCTGTAAATCTTGTGGTAGTGTTATTTGTTCTTCTCAAATTACAGATTAGAGAGTAATTAACCTAGAATGATGGGTTTATCATATTCTAGATGAGAACAATGGAAATTTTAGATTTCATTTTAGCATACTAATTGAGCTCATAAACTGGCTAAAACTGCTACTATATCTAGAGTCTCTATGGAAGCCCTGGTGAGAGAGGAAATAGTCAAAACAGGTATACTCTCCCTTGGTTTGGATATCAACATCAGTTTGTTGTTGTTCCCTTAAAATATTAATATATTTATTATGAAATTGGGAGTCAGGAAAATTGAAGTTGATCTCCAGGAAAAGGACATAAATTCTTCTTCAATTATAATAGTAGTGGCAAGGTCTTCTCTACCATACCTGAACAAATAAGAGTTCTACATTCCACAAAACCAGGAGAAATTTAAAAAGCAATTTTTGTTATACTCAAATTTAAAACAACAAAATTTTCAGTGGCCATACTACAAATAAATTAATTTTTCTTCACTTAATCCCATTTTCTAACTACTTTTGGAATATGGAGAATTTTAAAAGCTGAGTTTAAATTTCATTGCTTGGGTGTGAATGAATTGTGCCATGAATACAAAAATTCTTCCTAACTCTATTTTTCTTTCCTTTAAACAAATACTATAATACAACATTTCTCTTCCATTACAAAGAGAATGAAAACTACTTTATTAACATTAGACAATTACCAGAATGCTTAAAATACTAATAGGCTTTAAATTGTAGTTACAAAGATCAATAAGTATCTGTACTTTTTAATGACAAGGACCAAATGAAATTATGTTTTATGCCCAAATAAAATGAAAATCAATGACATCTGAAAATTAAAAAAAAAAGAATTAAATACTTAACTATATAATGTGTATTCTTTTATATTAATCATTGATGAAAGTAATTTACTTCTGATGTACTTGAGCAGTCATCTAATATATTTTGTGTGCCTTTTATTTATCTATGTAGATTCTTATAATTTGTCATTAATATCTCTATATTCAGGGAGAAAATCAACAATGATTTATTATTCAAACACATGAAAAAAGTACAAGCTTACAAAAGCAATTATTAAATGCTAAGATTAAGCATATTCTCCCTTTAAATTATAAGGTGTCAATAACTAGGTATGTTACTTAATACCACTGAAGACATGCATTTGTAGTTAAGAATGGTAATCCTTCATAAAAGATATTCGCACACAAATCACTTTTCCTATAATTTATCCTGCTTTGTAAACCAATTTCTATCATTCCTGTAATGTTTCTAACCTCATTGTTCCCAAACCCGTGCTAATAACTTAAAATGACATCATCTCATATATTTTAATATGGCGATGATCTGTATTTGATCTTTTCTTCTCAAAATTACTTTAAGGGACCTATCATGACTATCCCCTGAAAGACCCAACAAGCAGCTGAAAAAGTCAGATGCAGATATTTGCAACCAACTAATGGACAAAAGCTGCTGACCCCTGTGGTTGAATTAGGGGAAATCTGGAACAAGCTGAGAAGGAGGGCAACCCTGTAGAAGGACCAGCAATCTCAGTTAACCTGGACCCCCAAGATCTCTCAGTCACTGGACAACCAAACAGGCAGCATACACTAACTGATAGGAGGCCCCCAACACATATACAGTGGAGGACTGCTGGGTCTGGGTTCAGTCAGAGAAGATGCACCTAACCCTCAAAAACCTGGAGGCCTCAGGGAGTTTACAAGTCTGTTGGGGTGGATGGTGGGTGGCGGGTGGTGGGTACATTCTTGTGGAGACAGGGCAACAGGAGAAGGTATGGGATGTGGAATGTTCAGAGGGTGCAAACTAAGAAAGAAAGAAAGAAAGAAAGAAGAAAGAAAGAAAGAAAGAAAGAAAGAAAGGAAGGAAGGAAGGAAGGAAGGAAGGAAGGAAGAAGAAGCAAAGAAGAAAACAAAAGAAACAAGAAAAATTCTGAAGAACAAATGTTGAGCTTAAAATTTTTATTTTATTTTCTAATGATATTATGTATAGCTACTATGGCATAGCATTTTCATTTGTACAATAGAAAAACCAAAATGATCTGTATAATATTATAATGATAAAAAACATACTCAGAGTTCAACACATTTATTTGTGAATGCTTGTGACATAAGCACTCATTCTACAACAGGAATTTTATTTTTTTGTCGAAATATATAAACTTAGGAACCTAAATATGAAATTTCCTAAGGCAGAGAATATTGTGGTTGTGTTTCAGCACTCACAATAGCAACCACCAGAATTTTAACCAAAACTAGGTAAAATGTAAGCATAGATCTCTATTTCATAGTTAATATGGGAAATGACATAGCCAGTGTAGTTTTAAATAGCTCCTAGGATGATTTTTAAAATATTCTACATAAACAAAGTACACAGATGATAGACAATATATATGGCATTGCCCTCCAAAGAGCCTTTTCTTCCATAACACTTAAAACTTACAGAGGGGTATATAGTTAGTTTCTGCTATATGATGAACTCCATCTAACATCAAATATTCACTATTCCATAGCTCTAGTCCCTGTGAAGGTAAATCTAACACAAGGAATGACTCTCAGCAGGAATACCTCTGACTGAAAAGAACAAGACCATATCATGCCACAACTCAGATCTGACAAAATCACATTTGGGGATACTACAAAGTCAGTGTGCAATATAAGTTGAAATAAATCATTTGTGTTGCATCTCTCACTTGCTATTTGCTGGGTACATAAGCATTGCTTTATTTTTTGGCCAATGCCTGATTATATTTTTCTCTTGTCACATATATTAGAAATCCAATAAATAGTGTTGATTTAAAATCAGTCTCTATTCCTTGTCTTAGATTACATGTACTCTGTTATGATCAGCAGTCTTTATCCCTCTTGACTCTGATATAGTATTCCTATCATATGCTTTTTATTTTCTAGAATTTTAATGTTCTACAGTCTAGTTTTCTTTATTCTAATAGTACTGTGTTATTTTAAATCTGAATAGTTCCTTGAACATTTAATTTATTGATCATGCTATTTCAGCTGTCTTCCAACTTTATGAATTTCACATAGGACTTAATTAGGAATGTTTCTTTGTTCCCCCTGAGAAGAATTTTTAGGTTATTTCAGGGATCTTTATACATACTTTAAATTTATTGACAATGATGTATAACAAGGAAAGGAGAATATTCACTTCTAGACCATTGCAGTGAGCCTAGTGTCTACTATAATATCAGGCATAAGTTTCCACTCATTCATTCATACATCCTCTTAGTAATACGTATTAAGCACCTACTATTTACCAATTATGCTAATGGCTGCCTCCAGAAACATGTAAGTTACTAGACTGCTATGCATTCCAAAACCTGCTAGCATAATCTTAAAGAGACATGTGTGTCCGCAAACAACTACAGTATCTTAAATTCTCTAACAGAGCATTTTAATAGGCATATGCGTGCAAAGACTAGCAACCTTTGAGGTTATGAGGAAGAAAAACATCTGAAAGTAAATGATATTTAGTTTACTGGACTTTCAAAATTAGTTTATAATATATAGGAGCTGAAAACCTTTTTTCCTACAAAGAGAAATAGTACACACAAAAATATAAAATTAAATATTATTACTATTTCAGAAAATAAGAAAATGCCGATAGCTGGATTTTGAGACAAGAAAGACAAGATCTGGAGATAGGTCCAATTTGGGGGACCATCCACAAAATTTTTAAAATTTTGGACTTTAGAGTACAGACTAGTGAAAGGCAAGAGAGTTTTTTTCTTGGTTTTGAGGAAAAATGACTTTGAAGCCTACCATTGAGGTAAAGTTGACTGGAGAAAAATACTTTCCCATAATTTATTATTTTATTCAGCAGAAAGATTATTGATAAATGTTGGTTTCTAAAACTAGACATGTATACACATTAACTGTGCAAAGGAAAACTATGATCAGAGCTGGAGAGATGGTCCTTGAATGCTTCCAGCTTTTGCAGAAGACTCAGGTTCAGATCTTGTACCACATCAAGTGACACACACTCATTTGCAGCTCCAGCAAA